>JAZKJV010011204.1:0-203246 GCA_037367405.1 Ottelia alismoides | reverse complement strand
TTGAGTGCAGTATTAACCACATAGACGTGTGGTTGATGAGGTATTGAAGTTGACAAATTAGGTGCAGACACTTGACATTTGACTTGGACCAATGCAACAAAAATAATGAAAATGGAATTAAAAGCATAATATGTACAAAAATGTAAAAATGATCAAAATAAAACTTGTAGATCTCAAAGATATCTACAATGTTCCTGAAGGACTCAAAAGAAAATAGACTAAATAATGCATGATATGAATGTTTTTATATTCTATACACTGAAATTACATTTTTTGTTTTATACTTTTTCTTTGATTTTATATAAACAACAAACGCATAATAAAATTAAATAAATTATTATATGACACATTATCCATGACTATTTTTTTTGGATTTCTATTAATTGAGGGAAAAGTCATAAACCACTAATAATAATTTGTTCATTTGCAAAGGAGGTCAATTGATGCACCAGTTAGAAGATGCATGATATGGGATGTTGAGATGATGAATAGACATTTCTCTACCTTTATTCTTCCATTTTGCATTTAAATCCTTATCAAAACACATGTAAATTAAGCTAACTTATACATATTAGAGATCATTATTCATCTGTAAAATAACACATAAATACTTATGTTTAAATCATGAATTAAAAGAATAAAGAAAATTAAATAAAATGAAGTATCAAAGTAATCGAATGACCATATAACGTCGAGACTAAGTCAATATTGACTTGGTCAACAAGAATAAAGTAAGGGGATATATTGTTCTATATTGTATAGAGAAACCCCAATTTGAATTTTTTGAAATAGCCATTTGACACTATTTTTTTCTTCATTTATACACCTCCAATAACAAAATGATTTTCATGACACTTGTACATATAAGTACATAAAAAATATAAAAATAGTTGCACATAAAAATAATGCACATTGTAACTATGATACATAGATAAAAGGCTGCAAATTGAACTTCACAGATCAATATCTTCTCCACTTGAACTCAAAATTTACCACTCACCTCTATTTTATTCAAACAAAATCATCTATTTAATGAAGGTGCTTTCATTAAAAATGAAGTTAAGATGCAAAAGATGGCATTCTGAGGTCCCATTATACTTTATACGTGTATATTATATACATATGTTTTATTCTTTATATTTTTATTTTTCTTATATTTTTAAATACTTGTAAATATTATCTAAAAGTTAAAAAAACACAAATACAAATAAAACAAATCGCAACAAATAATACAATAATCTATATATATGAATATACATAGATTTATTTATGTAAAAAATCATAAAAATAAAATAAAAATATGTAAATATGTAATTAATTATATTATAAATATATAAAATATGTAAATATAATAATAAGTATTTAAAATACAAAATAAAAAAAATAAAATAGGTAGATATACCTATAATTGTACTTATAAAAGTCAATAAATAATAAGTTAAGTTGTAAAAATAAATAAAAACTACAAAAAATTGTTTATTAAATTACAAGCATTTCATGTCTAAACTTTTATGTAATAAAATTTATAGCTATTTTATTTTGAATTATTATCCATTATTATTCCTTGTTTTTCTTTAGTAGGCTGACATGGTCCAATATGGACCAATCAACACTGCTGACCTGTTGACCACCTGGTCAACAGATCCTCTCTCCTTCCCTCACCCCCCAAACTTGTCAAAACCTCATTTTTCTGCAATTTTCAGCTTTCATCATTTTGTCCCATTCTTTGAACAGAATATGTTGATTAGATCCCACTAATTCACACTCAAACTTAATATCCTATCGATCCTCATCGATCTGGGTGGAACTCTAATCGCCAAAGACACCCTCGCCTCGGTAATAAAATCTCCCATCCGAGCTTCATTCGAAGGTTAATCCCTCTTAACACACCATAAACCATATGATTTGAGCTTTAGAGCATCTCCCTCTTGATAGGAGGAGGATCCCATCGATCTGGAGCATCTTTACCGCCAGGTCCTGCTTCCTCGATTTACCATCCAGGTGAAGCCTTATCACATGTACATTTGTGTTGAATTTGGATTCCTTGTTTAGATAAGTAGCTATTTTCTTTTAGATTCCTTCTAAATCAGAAAAAACCACAAAAATTTAATTAGTTTGCCGGAGAACTAGGCTCCAACCCTCTGTTCACCTGATCAACTCTCGCTTCAACCCCCATGACCACGAGATCAACTTCCTGACCAATTGTACATCCACCAAATCACCTTCTTCCATCTTGAACTTGCTAAGTTCAGGACCATTTGATCTCTTCCTCTGCCACTCATCGGTGACCCTTATGTGCACTTCAATCCCCATTCATTCCACTCCAAACGAGGTCGAGGTGGTTTACCATCGACCTTTGAATTTTTTTATGTGCGTTACAACAAGAGAGAACCCCGTTTGAGCGCTTTTAGGTCCATGAAGTGTTTCTACATGTGCATCACTCGAATTATCTCTCTAGACCTCCATTACTGAGGTCTGGACTCTTCTTGAACCTCCTACAGCTTCAGGCTACTCCCAGGAATCCATCAAGCCCCTTTGATGTGAAGAATATTATCGAAGAGAAGATATCAAGACTGAGAAATCTTGACCAGAAGTAGTCTTATGTGTTCTTCCAACACCTCTCCTTGTCGTCTAATCAAGCACCTCTTCCATTTGATACAATTGTTATTGAATGCGAGCTTTAACCACTGTCAGATCCATCAGTTGGATCTAATCGAAGTTGTCCAAGATTTAAGTGGATCAAGATCCGTCGCCTCTTAGTGCACTAATTAATAGGTATTTTGCACCATCAACCCCCTACTTTTTTATTTTGATTTGATATTCAAACTTTCAATTGTAGTGTAATTTAATTTGCAATATTTCCTACTAGGACCTGAACTTTTATTGATATTACACTTAGGTCGATGCTAGGTCACCTCACGTGGCTCTCCACATGAAGTGCCATGGCATTTTTCTAAGAACCCCTTTGTGTTTCTTTATTTCATTTAAGTCATATAATTGATAGGAATAATGTAAAGATAAATTTGCATGCTTGGACCCTGAGTTTACTATTATTGCATATATACCCATGTTAGGCAGTTTTTAATTGAGTATATTTGGTAATACTTGTGTGGATACCCCTGGACGTTTCGATAGTGTTATAATTAGCATTTTGACTTCTTTGAAATTATATGTCGGTCTCTGTTGTGATTTTCATTCTATGTGCTTGTACTATTTTTATTAATTGCCTATATTAATCTTAAAATCATAGGAAAATTGGGATAAATATCCTAGTACATTTTCTCTCACATATATTTAGGATAAGGTATCAAATTTATTTTCCTATTTATAAAAATCCCAAAACATGTCATATTTCCCTATTCTGGCTCAGAAAAATTACAAAAAATTGGAAACATCTCTAAAAATTTCCAAAAAAAATTATTAACTATATTATGTAGTATTCTAACACATTTCAAAAACTGTAAAAAAACCAACACCTTAAAATTGCAAAACACTGAAAGTCTCTCAAAAATAATAAAAAAAGTCCTAAAAAATATAACAATTATGTTTCAAATTTCTTATTTTCCTTGTTTCTTTTATTTTCTAGAAAAATGATTTTGGGCACTATTTAATCTATTAGGTATTTATTATGCCCTTTTTAATCTCTTGATTTCTTTTTCTTCACTATTTTACGTATTTTATGATTTAAAAATAAATAACAATTATAAAAGATTTTCCAAAAATCACAAAAACAAAAAAATCTAAAATGCTAAAAAATATTTTTATTTGGAAAATTTTAACTTGATTTGATATTTTGAACTTCAAAAAATCAAGTTCCTTTCATTTTGTTCTTATATCTATATATAAATATTTTATATATTAGCTTTATATATATAATTAAAAATAAAGAATTTCTAAAATTGAAAAATCAAAAAATAATATAATTAGAAATGCACAGAAACAACTGAAAAAAACAAGAAATACCTTAATAGATTACTTACTTTTTCTCTATTCCCCTCTACTCAGTGGTTTGACACTCTACACTTGCCTTATACACACATTTTGTAGAGT
Source organism: Ottelia alismoides (assembly GCA_037367405.1). NCBI lineage: Eukaryota > Viridiplantae > Streptophyta > Magnoliopsida > Alismatales > Hydrocharitaceae > Ottelia > Ottelia alismoides. Next base: position 199,196 of record JAZKJV010011204.1, on the reverse strand, counting down.
TATTATAAATTTTTACTTATACACTTCCTTCCTAATTACTATTTACGGGTTGATTATTGTTGATCTGCTTGGGATTGGGTATTGCATGTCGTGAGAGTGACTGATACATCAATTGTCAGATCCAATTTGTTGGAAACCACGAGCCCTCTAGGATCGAACTTTGGTACCTCATTCCTAACGACTTAGCAAGTGGCGCTATTGCTAGAGAGCAATGGTTGGGTAGAGTATAGTAGTCTACTTTGTTTATGTCTCATTATTTGTTATGGTTTTATCTCTTCTCTTTTTATTCTATTTTCTCTATAATCTTATCTGACCATATTTCTGGCATGACTTTCTTACGAGGACTCTCTTATCTAGGGAGAGCTTCTTTGGAGGATCAAGGCACCCGAGAGCCATGGGGGGTGGTGGTTCTACACCCACTAACATGAGAGAGCTGCAAAAGAATACAAGGAATTGTTTAGATTAGATCAACATAGAATTAATGTAAAATTTTGTGAAAGAGTGATACATTTGCTTAATTTGTAATAATGCATGACACATACACCCAGACTCTTCGATCCTAAATTATCTAGGGAGAGCTTCTTTGGAGGATCAAGGCACCCGAGAGCCATGGGGGGTGGTGGTTCTACACCCACTAACATGAGAGAGCTGCAAAAGAATACAAGGAATTGTTTAGATTAGATCAACATAGAATTAATGTAAAATTTTGTGAAAGAGTGATACATTTGCTTAATTTGTAATAATGCATGACACATACACCCAGACTCTTCGATCCTAAATTACCAAGTTTTTGTTCACTTGGGAGTCCACACATTTTTATGGGATTTCTTGTCCTACTTCATTTTATTTCTCTATATTTTTCTCTTTATTTTTATTTTTTATGTGATTTGTGATTTCCATTTTTTTCATTTCTCATCTTCAATGATTGAGCCCTTATACTGTGAGCACTTACTCGGTACTTAGGTCCACAACTTAATTAATTGTTTGTATATATAGATCTCTACGCTTCGACTTAGTCAAACTAAATTGGCGCTTCACGATAATAGCAATTCCTACTTAGGGTGATTTCATCGATTGCATTTGCATGTAGTGTAATTTCAATTCATGTTTTACATCCGGCACGAAGAGCACTAGAATGTACTATGAGTCTTCTCATTAAGCATACACCATTTTGAAATGATGATAAGTTTTCCACTATAATGTTGACTTGCATTGCTTTTTCTCCCTCTATTTTTGCTTACTCATGTTTAATGCAAATTCAAAAATTTGTCGAGGGATTTTTCTTGAAAAATACTCAAAAAATGATAATCCAAAAAAGTTAAAACAAGGGGTTTGCTTAATAAACTTTGGCCATAATTAAAATACACAATGGTCTCCAATGTATCAGGATTATAAAGCCCACATCATTTTCCGGTACTTCCATACAGAGTGAGGCATTACCCAAGGAAATAGAACCAAAATCCCACCATGGGTACTGCCTTATTGATGACTGAATTCACGAAGTATTTGCGCTTCTATTGGTGTGTGGGTGAATAGGACTGAGTCTACTTGCAAGCTTACTCTAAAGTACTGACTATAGGGGAACTGTGACTGTGGGTCCCTATCTCATTGTACCATTGTTGAGTTCTACACAAGGCAGAAGTAATTGTTTCGCCTATCAGCTTCCTCCTCTATTCTTTTGCTGAGTACTGGATCCAGACCCAATAGCAAGGATTCTTAAAAAAAAGTATAGGCTACAAGTTACAAAGAAAATGAGAAGTATATGACTCTTGTTAGGTAGTACTCTCCCTCCTATAGGGTTAGTCGATAAGGACTAGCTATCTGATTGCCTGAGTAACAACAATAAAAGTGACAAGATAGAAATAGTTGAACTCTGTCAGCTTCATGTTAAGTTGGTTAACCCAATTTCTTTGCATTTATTTGGATCTAAATTAAGGTCAAAGATCACAGTACCACACACTTGTATCCTTTATTTTAACTTATTGTGTCAGTCCCTTTTTACTTTGCTCATTTAAGCATCTCTTATTTTTTCTTCATTGTATCTCCTTATGAATCATCGTGCTCTTTATTCATCATCTCGCTCCCTTTAGTCTTTCAAGATATCACATCCGAGATGTTTTAGTCTGAACATCGTGGACACCCACGTTGATTCCCAATGCCAACATCTCCAATAATTCGGGAAAACTCCTGAGAGACCGGTTCAGACCATGTAAACCACTCTCAAGACTCCTTGCATATTTATCAAATAAACCATGATCTCTCTTGTCTTGAATTTGCTCTTTTTGGGATGGAGATTTATTTTACTCCATATACATATCCATCCTTAATAAAGTTTAGAATCGACCGTGATTTTGACCACTTTTCCACATCTGGTGCTAGTTTCCAAACTGATCGGGGCATATTTCCTATTTCTGACTAAGAGCCAGATCTGGAGATCAATTCATCTTATTTTGAACCTAAGATGGCATCTAACGGTAAGGGGTAGCAAATAGATCTGAACGAGATCAACAATCAACTGCTTGCTTCTATTCAGGTAATCCAACAACAATTAAAAGATCATACTCTCTCCCAGGTAACTTTCTAGTATATTCTAAATAACTTTAGAAGGGATAAAAGAAACCAAGGAGGAAAATAACAACATGTAGGAGAAGCTAGACATGCATGTGGAAACCCTAGAGTGATGATGATGTGATGGACCTACCAAAAATGGCTATCAAGGAGACCTACAATCATGGAGCTGGATAGATCACTAAGCGGATCCAAATTCCTAAGATCCACAAACACTTTGGACTCAAGTAGCAATTGCTCTTAGTTCTTCCCACACTCCATGGGAATGCAAATGAAGAACCATATATCCACCTTAAGCAATTCGACCACATCTGTGACACCATGCACTACCCAAACATCATATTGGAGGTAGTCAAGATGACTGCTTTCCCATTCATCCTTCAAGACAAGGCACTATATTGGATAAATCATTTGGGGAAAGCAGTTATGACCTGGGAGGCACTCAAGCCTGCCTTCCTCCACAAATACTATCCTTTGGGTCATCTGAATCAAATGCGTGCACTAATCTCCAATTTTTCACACTATTCCCATGAACCCATTCATGAGGCATGGGAAAGGTTCAAAGACCTTCAGGAGAAGTTCCCCCACCATGAAATCCCTAAGAACAGTTCGGTACATAATTTTTTCAAAGGGTTGAATCAAGAATCCTGAAAGTTGGTGGATGCAACCTATGGAGGGTCCCACTTCAACAAGGATGAAGATGTGGTATCGCAAAATTTTGAGGAGATGGTTGAACAATTGATTGTTATATCTTCATAATCAACATTCTAAAAGTACCCGTAGATTCCTCGCAATCCTGATCATATGGTAGCATCATTTGGAGAAGAGAGAGACAAAAGTTCCAACCTCAACATCATCAAGAACCATCTCTCTGAGGTTAATATTACTAAGAAGCGGCCACAAGATCTTGGAAAATTGAATGTGATTGAACAAAGAACCAAGAAGATGGATAATATAGACCGGATCTCAAAATAGCTGGCGCTTCTGGTGAGCAGTATTAATTGTTGCAACTCTATGGCCATACAAGATGAGACTTCTGTTTAGTCGAAGGAATCAACACCCTTGCAAACAGTGCAGCTGAGTCAAGAACAACCCCAATCAAGCACCAGATCAGGGACAATTGCCTCCACAACAGACATTGATGGTTGTATATCACTTTGAAGACCTAGCTTTTGTCAAAACCTTCTATCCACCTCCACCTTAGATCTAAGAGGAGAATGCCACATGGGAAAATGTTTAGAATATGACCTATCTTGGTGGAGAAAATAGGTTTTTGCAACCTTACCATATCACCCAAAAAAGGCTGGAAGGAGTTTCCAACAGAACTAGAATCGTTGATCTCTACATTAATCACAACCATGGAGACAAAACTACTAGAACTAGCATCTCGCATACCATTGGCAACTGGGTGCCTACTTTCAGCAATAGTACCTTTCCCTACATAACTATCAGTTGTTCCCTCCTCATTCCAATCAGAATTACATATCATAGCCTCTGTATAGCTATCAGAATCAGCACACACCACGTTGAACAGATTGAGGCAGTTACCGTGAATCCAACCCTCAACTGCCTAGCACAACTGGTGAAAATCTTGGGAGAAATGAGCTAGAAGCTAGACAACCTAATCTCTATGAATACCATTATTCCAACATAGGTCGAAGCTAATCCAAATAATTTACATCGTAAAGAGTAGGTAGACATTCATTTCCAATGTGAGCCTGAGCCAGGTATGAATAATTCTGTTATGTTATCCAATGTGAGCCTGAGCCTGAGCCAGGTATTACTCTCATGAGTGGTAGGATTCTTCATCAATCTACGATTGCAAAAGGAAAGAATAAAGCTTCATAGGATAGGTCCATCATTCGTACCCTCATCGAGTTTTGGATGAGGAGGTGAAAGAGAACATTGTGTAGCACCATATGCAGAAAAAAGAAAAAAATGAAGAAAACCAAAAATCGAACATCAGCTAGTAAAAGTAAAGGCTGGGCCGATGTAGTCAAGGAGACGACAACACCAGCAACAGATCTCCTGTGAGCTGACGAAGTTGATGTATCTCTTTTTAGATTTATCACTTGGGTAAATGATTGTATCACTTGTGATGATTTTCTTGTAAAAGATGATTCAAATGAACACTTTTTGAATAATGTAGATATGTCATTTCCTAAAGCAATGAAAAACAACAGAAAAAATAGAAAAATCAAAACAACTTTGTTTGATCATGATGTTATTGAAATCTTGCAAAATATCTTCCTGGAAATGCCACTTTTAAAATCCATGGAATACATGCCTACTGTAAAGAAAGGACTGGAAGAGGCATGTACTACAAAGCACCAGCCTCGCAAAAATAAACGCAATCTTGTGGTAAAACATACTATAACCATTGAATCCGTTCATGCTATCAACAAGCTCCTGAGTAGAAAGAAGGATAAGGGAGCCCCACTCATCAAATGTGAGATCTTCAACCAAGAGTTTGAATGAATGGTTCTTTATACAACTTTTCTATTAATCTGATGCCTACTTTGCTACTCAAAGAATTTTGGTTGGGATCGCTTAAGTCCACTAGAATGATCCTATAGTTTGTAGACACTTCAGTTAAGCAGACAAGGGGTATTTTCAGAGGATGTTATCGTCACAATCTAAGGGATGCAGTTTCTTGTGGACTTCATCGCCCTAGATAAGGACAGCTTTATCCCCTTTCTCTAGATCCTGATCATATTGGAATGGTCGTTCCTTTCAACTGTTAAAGCAGTAGTCAATTGTAGAATCGGAAATATCACCTTTTGTTCAAGCAGTGACAAGGTACAAAGATGAACCAATTACGGAAGCCTACAAAATATGTATTAGATGAGACAGTGCCCGAGCAGAATGAGAAAGAAGATTGTGATTTCTAGCGAAGATCATAGATACCACATTATTCTTAGATGATTATAAAACTCAGGAAATCCTCTCCAAGAAGGAGTACCTGGAAAGCAGAGTCAAATTCCCTTTGATCCTTGAAGATGAGTTGTCTACTGGTGCTAACCAATTAGCTTGAAACTCATCCATTCCTGTTAAAACAAGAAAAATTCATTACATATATTTACATTGAACTCATAGCTAAAAGTAACCATGGCAGACAGCATAGAGTTGTCTGATTCGACACCAACCACAATTGCAGAGGTTACCATTGATTTGATTCACATTCCACCAGAGCTAATGCAGTTGCCATCAACATTGAAATATACCTTGCAGTGAGCCGAACATGTTATCGACCATTATTAATGATCAACTGACCACGAAGCAAGAATCTTGTCTTATTTAGGTTATATAAAGAAACAAAAAAGAAATTGTCTAGCAAATATTGCATCTCCATGGGATTAGCCCTTCACTGTGCTCGCACCACATATACTTGGAACAGGACATCAAGTCATCCCATGAATTTCAGCATCATCGAAACCCTAACCTCTGGGAGGTTTTGATGAAAAAGACCATGAAGTGGTGCAATGTAGGTTTCATATATCCCATCTCTTATTCCAAATAGATAAGTCAGTTACATGTAGCTCATAAGAAATCATGAATTACGATTGTAATGAAAGAAGAGGAGAGGAGATTCTGATGAATACATGATTCACTTCCTTTATTCTTTTATTTTAGCTAACTTCCCTATGCAAAATACCTGTAAATATATCAATTACAATAAATTAGCATTGTGCATGTTTTTTCTAATATTGTATATTTTACATTCTTTTTAACCAAAATACAAGAATAAGGAAGAAAATGAAAGAAAATAAAATAAGGATGTATTTCTATAATAAATGTATACTGACCTGATCCCCGAGAGAAGGTCAAGTATTGACCTAATCGACAATGAATAAAGTAGGGAGAGATAGGATACTTACTTATTATTATTATTATTATATATATATTCATCACTATTTAGCGTGTATATATCATTCACTTATTTTATTTTTCAATAAAAAGATCTCATAAATAATTTATTTCCTTAATAAAACTTGTATGTAAAAATGTGATGTAAAAAATAAAAATTGCAAAATTAAATTGTGACCAATTGTACAATACCATACTTTTATATATGTATTTATTTATTTATTTTTCTATTCTGTAAATATATTGTGTATATTGTATTTTAAACATTTATAAATATTCCTGATAATTAAATAACTTTTAAATAAATATCATAAATAACAAAGTAAAATAAAAATAAAATCAATTTTTCATTGTATAATATTGTCAAGTATATGTTGTATATAGTACTAATTTATTAAGACATGTAATTAATTTGAAAAAATCCAATAATAAATGTTTTTATACACCTTATATTATGTTGTAAATAAACACAATATAAAATCTAATATATTTTATAAAATAATAAAATAAAATATATGTATATAATATATAGTTATATTATATTTGTACATGATATAATATACTGTACTTATATTATATGTTATTACAAATAATTAAAAATCACATAAAAAATGTTTATAAAATAACCAGCATTTTTTATTTTTATAACTTTTATTTTTAATTCATTTACTATTTTAACTGATTTACCTTTTATTTTTTATATTCCTCTTTTCTGATTGGTCAACGTAGGTTTGCTGACTGAGGTCTACCCTCCCTATCCTAGGTCCGACTTGGGTAGAGCTTTATCAGACCTCCTTTCTCCCATTTGTTTAGCATGGGTCTGAGCTCTGTTTGCTTCATTTCTTGTGCCCGATTGATGGCCTACAATCCGTGACCTTCATGGATCCCTAAGAGTTGTCGGATGTATCTCGAACTACGTGATTCTTTCCCGAGATGTTCGAGGTTCCTAATAAATTCTCTCATCTGCCTCCACGAAGTCCTAGCTCATTCCTCACACCTCCTTTCTTCCACTTGGACCTGAGGAATAGTGACAGCATCTTGTTAGGTCCTCTCGGAGCTCCGATTGGTACCGAGTTGAGTGTAGCTCGATTGTGGCCAGAGCCCTCCACCGTAACCAACCTCTTCTATCTTCCCCAACAGAATCGAGGCCACGACCCTGCCAGTCCATCCGTATTGCTTTCCTATCCATTTCCATAGCTTCAGGTTCCTTCCTTCGTGTTTCACAGTTCACCATCGATTCATTCATTTTTGCCGACGTCCACCTTAGCAGCTTTGACCATCAGGTCTAGAGCTCCACCCGACCATCTGTCAGCATCGATCCGATTCCTACATCATTGTGCATCTTCCTACACATCCTGGTCAACGTAAATCTTGCTCATTGGAGAAAGATTAGGAACAATCATCCATCTTCACCAGAGGACAACCACCCATCCCCACCACTTCTCTTATTTTCTTTGCAGAATATCTTTGGCCAGAGCGACATATCCAAGTTGCGAATGCCCTTGTCGATGTTTGTCTACGCGAGTGGTTCAAATTTATCAGCAGTAGAGGTGGCAAAGCTACTCTAGGTGAGCAGCTTCCCATATCTCCATCAAGCACTCTGATTACCCATTTGAGCATTTCAGTTGACGCGGACAATTCCGAACAACATGTTGAACCTCTCATCGAGATGATCAGTGCCCTAGATTGTTCGATACTCTTGATCAAAGCTCGCCTATCTCCACCTTCTTCGAGTTCTTCCAGCAAACCTCCTAGTCGTCGGATGGGGGAGACTCGCTCCCAGATTTGATCTGAGATGCACTGTAGCAGCCAAATCTTGGCACTCAAATCAAATCTAGGGGTGATTACGACCACACTTCACCGCTCACTACCTGGACCATTAGATTCGTATCTGGCAGATCAGATCTGAGATGTACATCCTCAAGCTTTCCCTGGCCATTAGATCCTTTCTAAGACCATTAGAGTTGTACGCCTGCGCAGAGTTCTTAGATCATCGGATATTTTCAAACCACAAGCTGCACAACACTTGTAGGGTATATTTCCCCTTCGCTCCTTTTTTCTTTTCCTTTTCCATTTAGTATAATAATTGTAATAATTAGTTAATAATTATGTTTTAGTCTAATTGAGCTGAACTCATGTGTATCTCCACGTGTTGTTGTGGGTTATTTGCAAACTCTTCCTTATACTTTTAGTTGGTTAATGAAGTAGAAGATGTTTTCATTATTTGCAATTATACCCCTATGAGCTTGTGTAACATGTGTTGTGCATTTTATTCTACATGTTTTTCATTTAGACCTCTGAGCATTCATTGTGTGTTATCATTTGGCCCTAAGACTTGAAATAATTGCATTTAAGTCCTCATTTTCCAACATTTTATTTCTTCTCTCTTTAATTGCTATAAATAGAAAACTTAATCTAAAAATTACAAAAAAATTAGGTTTAGCGTGTGATATTATTTTCCTTTAGTTGTAATTTTCGTGTTTTGTATTTCTTTTATTTACTGTTATTGCAAATTCAAAAAAACCTAAAAAGTCCATGTTTTCCTTAAAAATTAATAAAAATTCGAAAAATCTTCAAAAAAAAATTTAAAATAGAGTAGCTTTATTTTAGTGTTTTTGAATTTCTATCCAATTTCTTAATTTTATTAGATTGAAAAAATTTACAAAACCCTAAAATACCATAAAATAATATAAAACCTTTGAAAAATCCAAAAGTTGTGATTTCAATCTTTGTTTGTAGATATTTCTTATTAAATTTAGTTTCCAAAAGTTCAGGGCATATTTTATATTTTTAATTTGAAAAATTCTCCTCATTATGCACTGTATGAGTTTTTCTTAGTTTTTTTATTTTTATAAAATCCATAAAAATTTTAAAAGTTATAAAAAATCAATAAAAATTGTTTAAAATCCACAAAACATAATAATATTTTTATCTGTGAGTTTGAATGATTTTTAGCATATTTAAAAAATCGAAATAGATTGCTTGTGTGCCATATTTACATTATGTTTAGTGTCTCTATTTGAAAAATTAAAATATAAAAAATTGCAAAAAGAAAATTCATTAATTTGACAATCAGAAAAACATTAAAAATATAAAAATTAAAATTTTATAAAAATCTAAAAAGATGAAAATTCAAAAATCTAAGAGTAGTGTGCCTTGATTGCTTCTTTCTTATCTTCGATTTTCCGTTGACTTGATTGACTCTTGTATAAATAGTTACCTCCTTGTGTTCGACCATGGCACTATACTTGGTTATCAAAAGTAGCTTAGAACACTTCTTTTAATTGTTTGCTTCTTATCGTGGTTGAATAAATATTTTCTTGATTTTGGCTTGGTTTATTTGGGTGATAATGTCAAATTAATTAATCAACTTGATCCTAGTCAGCAAGGTGGTAATAAAAATGGCATCGTTGCCATGGAGGCACTATGAGGGTAGTTAGGTAGTCTTTTCCTGCCACATCTTTCTTTCACCTTTATTTTATTAGTTTATAATTTTTATATAGTTATCCGACACATCTTTCTTAAACCTTTGTTTCGAGGACCCACGGAGCAAGGGAGGCTATCTTAGGAGAGCCAACACACTTGAGTGAGGTGGAGGCCAAGCGTTCTACATCAACCGGCATGAGAGAGCAGCTTAGGAGGAGTAGACGGAGTAGAGGACCATTTTTATTTTCTAGTCATTCAATTTTTGTAATTATTTTTTGACATTTATCCTTTTTCTATATTCTAGACAATTATATAGCTTGGATTGTGGGGTCTGTTTCGCCATGTGCCGATGCACTTGGGAAACCTCATCGTATTTTGGTTTGCATCGTTTTTTTATTTGGTTTCCGACTTTATTTTCCTTTGTTTTCATGCGCTTGAGCCCCTAGAATGAGGTTTTTATTTGGTTGAGCCAGATAGAGTAGGTCCAAATGCCTAATAGAATATCTTTTCCTATAATAGAAGCTTTTGTTTAGGATGGTTCTCACCTTTGCATGCATATAGCTTAGTTTTAATATATGCGTGGATCATATTGCATGTAGACTGCTGGAGAAAGCTATGAATTCTATCTCATATGTGCGTTCATAGTTTCTCACACATCAGCTTTGCCATCTTCCTCCCCTTGTTTTCTTGGACTTAGAAATAAAAGGAAATCAGAAAAATCGTTAGATGTGTTTTTATCTAAAATACCAAAAAATGTGATAACCAAATAAAATCAGGTCTACTAAACTAATTTGACCCTAAAATAAATGTAATGATGACATTCATTATTTTGGAGAGTGTAACCCCCTCATTGTTTGCAGGTCCTTAGCTCTAGACAGAGTGGAAGAGGACATATCCACTAAGGATTAGTGCCAAAATCCTTGGACTTGTGCCCTATGCTCCTATATATTACTCATTGATGTATGGTTGAGATGCAAGCACTTGCCTTCAACCCTTAACAGAAGTAATATTGTCCAAGTTGGGTGTGCATTATTGGCTTGGTCAGGTTCTACCCTAGGTGACCTACCTATGAGTTTGATTAAGTAACTGAATTCTCACTAAACTCTAAAATAGAAAAGATTAATGACCAAGCTTACACAGTCGTCGTTGCGTTTATTCGATGAACTGGGGGCTTGTTTTCTTATCATTATTTTCAATCCATATCTACTCTTCATTACTCCCCACATCAAGGTGATGGGCAGGCGATCTCTTAGGCTTCATTTGATGGCATTGCTTCATAGCACACTTGTCCATTCATCTAGGGTAGTTCTAGAGAGCTCAGACTCGCTCTCGGAACCTGATTAATACACCTCCTTCTTCTTTGACCTTCCCAAACTATCACCTGAGATACAACACAACAATTAGAAGAGATTTTTATCGACTTTGTAACACACGAGGTCCACTCATTTTCCTTTTTAGAGTCGGACGAGATGTCCCAAGAGTAGAGAGAAGATGAGAAGCTAGATATTCGTGATGTGTTTGATTAGTCTACGATCGATGACACGGTCCTGACATCCTTAGAGGTGATGTCGATATATAGATTAGCGAGCAGGGGTTTCTCATGACAAAGGTAAGGCGGGAATCGACACATATGTGATATGGGAGAGCAGATGATAGAATTGAGAGAACCGGTGGTGGAGAGATTCCTAGACTTGAGGACCGAGCGGAGGACAAATACAGATGCCAGGAGGACGCACATGATCCACAAAGATCTTTGTGCACCATGAGAGAGTTGCGCAACCCTGGTGAAACTCTCACTCATAGATTGATTCAAGTACATGTCATTCTGGGAGATTTTGAGCTAAGGACCTAGACGATTCAATTGTTTACCAAGTTCCATGGGCACGCCATTGAAGATATCCATCTTTATATTTTTTTAGTTTGAGATGATATGCAACATCATCCATGATAGGCTAGTGGACGAGTATACCAATAAGTTAATAGCCTTCCCATTTTCCTTTGTTGGTTGAGCAGCCAACAAGCTAAAGTGCATGATGACTGTTGTGACTACCTGGGAGCAGTTAAGGATTGAGTAACTCAACAAGTACTATCCACTCGATCAGACGAATGCAGCGAGAGCCATGATCGACAACTTCACCATGATCCCAAATGAGCAGTTCCATGAGGATTGGGATCGTTTAATAGAGCTCATCAACCTGTGTCCTCATCATGATATTAGCAAGCCCAATCTGGTCTAGAGCTTCTTTTGCGGGCTAACACTTGAGCTACAAGGGCTTGTCAATGCCTCTTGTAGAGGATACTATTTCTCCAAGGACAATGATCAGGTTTGGGCCATCTATGAGAACTACAAACTACATAGTGATCACCCAAACCTGTGTCTACACTCATGGGAAGCCCTCCCACCAGGTGTTGTCTCACCACAGAGTTGCACGAATTGATAACGTTTCATCTTCACCTTCTACAGCAATAGCATTAGCAGAGTCATCAATTGTAGACATGGGAATCATTATCTAAAAGATGTATCACATGGTGATCATATAGAAAAATACGTACCAAGGCCCAGACAAGCTCAAAAAGATTGATGAGCTGGCTCTGAATTTGAGTGAACTTAAGATGCGGATCATGTGCCTTCAAGAGGCACATACGGCTTCTTTGCCACAGTCTAGGATACATGCTGATCACGGGAGCATATCTTCCTAGCAATTTGCCCCATACGGGCAGGTTCACCATATTCAGGCGGATCATGTTCAACCACCCTCGTAGTACCAGTTGCCACCACCACCTTTACCAGACACATAGATGGTGGTCTATCAAAGTGATCTATCTTTGGTATCCCTTTCCCCACTGTTGCAGGAGCAGACATATCCATTGATGGATCATCAACCCGATTCTATTCCATGATCACCCAGACATCAGATAGTCTACTGAAGGTTCTCTGTCCCAACAGCAGCCTCTGGCACAATCAGGGCAGAGTATGCAGTAGCATCCCAATACTCCTAACACACCTTTCCTTGACCATAGTACCAGGGTCAACAGTGGAGACATCAACAGCCTCACTCAAAGTTTCACCAGCCTCCCCTTCACTCATACCCACAACAGTAGCAACATGGACAACCACAACACTTTTAGAGAGGAAACCCATCCGGTTCCCATGCACCCTCATATGAGAACCCAACTTTAGAGGATCTCGCTCGCATGCTTACAGAGCAACAGACCACTTTCAGGTGAGAGATGGATGAGTTCAGGTAGGAGATGAGAAAGATCACTAAGGGTAAGGCAGCCACGCCTGAAGAAATTCAGCTGAATCTGAACAATTTGAAAAGGAAATCCAAGAAGGTATAGTCTACAGAGTCTGACACTCCTAGTGAGGTACCCGATGATACCCTTTATTTATTTGATGCTGATTTTGTGACACTTAGGAGTGATAGGAAGCAAGCAGGTGACTCCTCATCTAGTAGACAATAGGATACCCATTCAGAAGCACTAGATGAGCTATAGAGCGGTGTTGATGTAACTGATGTTGATGTAGATGGTGGTGTTGATGCCACCCACTTTGAGGATGATCCAGACGATGGTACTGCTAATGTCAGCTCTCTGGATGCTATAGATGTTGGTGTTGATGCCACCAGTATTCCATATGTTGGGCCAGAGCATGGTATTGATATTGTTGGTGTTACTAATGCCACCAAGAGTCCATTTACATATACCCAAGTTGTCTTGACTTCTATTCATGTACATGAGGATGATGTTTTAAGAAAAAAACAAAAAATGAAAAAGAAAATAAACAAAAAGATGAGTAAAGAAAGTTTTTATTTCTTCTCTTGGTCAATCTGATGTGATATGTGATGATCCTTGTATGGATTCTAACCATTTCTATGCTAAGAGACCTATTCCTACTTCAGACCCTCAAGTTTCTAAGGAGGGCCCCTCTATCCCCTTCCCTCAAGAACTCTGCTTAGGTAAGGAAAAAAATAGAAAATCCCAACAAGACACAATAGTTAAACTTCAATAAGTAGATGACAGATAGATTTCATATGCAGTAGATTCTCTAAGAGGCGTCGGAGCACATCCCTCTCTTCTAGAAGAACCTTAGAGAGAAGACCACAATACGTAGGAAGAAGAGGCATAACCATAGTGCAGAAATCCATGTGCTCACCCATGCCTTATGCTTCGCGATCCAGAATTAATTACTAGCCAAAAGACCATATGTAGGGGTTTCCTTTGTCAGATGCCACATTCATGAGCAGCGGTTTGATCATACTCTATTAGATAGTGGGTCTTCGATTAACCTTCTTTTGATATCCTTACTTGACCGCTCTGAGTATCCTTCTCCACTATCGATTTTATCCGCTTTGATCATTTACTCTATTCTTATAAGCCAGTCATTCCTTTCATGCTACTGTTTCTTGGCTTAGTTGTCTATTCTATTCTACCGATAGTTACCACCCACATGATTGTCTATTAAGGTGTTATGGTGCACTCTATTGACTTTATCATAGCTCTCACACAGAGACAATGACGAGAGTATGATATTCGACTAACCAATACAATTTTACCCTCTATATTGTGTTTTCCTAGACTTTGCTCCCTGCTAGGGGTGTAAAATATAGCGCTCGTTGAGAGGTACCTCAATAATCCATACCTCTTGTATAATATGTTTCGAACTTTATTCTTTCTTTCTTCTGTATATCCTACACCCCAGATATATAATATGATATCTGTCTATACTTAGGACGTACTTTGTCCTAAGTATAGGGGGATGTACCACCTATTGTATTATTCTCTTCGTCCTATTTCATCTCTCATGTTGTTGCTTATACTTAGGGATCTCTTACACTAAGAATGGAGGGGGGAAATGCGTATATTCTCCAATCGTATTTTCTTTTTGTTATTAGTTTCTTTATCTCATCTCTTGTCTCCTCTCCTGTTGATTTTCTCTACTATACATAGGGGTATTTTACCCTAAGTATTGAGGAGATAGATGAGTTACTGATTTGTTCATTTTCATCCTTGACCCTCCCTGCATGAAGAATACAATTTGCTATACTTTGTATTAATTGATCCTAAGTATAGGGGGACTATCAACTTATTATTGATTCATTATTTATTCGTCAATTGTTGTAGTATAGGCTTTTCTATACTTAGTACGAGTTTTGTCTTCTATTTTTCTTTCTGATCTATGAGGACATAGCTCAAACTAAGTATGGGGGGTTGTATATATGTTGTATATACTTTAGCCATAACTCATACTTTTGTATTTTCAATAATTATGGTTAAATTACAATTAATTAATTGTAAACACACTTGTATAAAATTAATTAAAATTCATTGCATTTACTTATTAATAAATCAAGTAAAAAGATTTTGCAAAATGTTAGAAAAATTGTTATAAAATCTCTTTGAAAAAATGTTGGGATTTTTACAACCATAACACTGAGTAGTTTCGCAATAACATTAATAACCCTACATAATCGTGAATTACACTCAGAACTCTGAATAAGTGTGCCATCTTTCACCTATAACCTTCTGTTATCTTACCTTGTTAACTTAACCAAATATTGAGTTAATCTAACCAACCAACGATCTAACAGCTTTAATTAGTCTAAATAAAAAATATCCCACGTATTTCTCCTGAGGTAGCACAACGACGGGAATGGGGCTTGGGGTGCAGGTTGTAGGCAGGTCGGACGTCAAGGGTGAGCTTCGTTGGGGGGGGGGGGTTGAACGATGCACGGTGGGCTTCGAGCTGGGTGGAGGTGCTTCATCCTGTCGGGGGCATTGGAGGATGGGGGAGCTTGAAGCTTCCCAACTAAGCGGGGATGCAACGAGGGGGGACGGCTTCGAGCTTTCGCACTGCATGGGGATGCGGCAGGAGGGAGGGCTTCGTCTGGGGGGGGGGGGGGGGGGCGGTAGCTTCCGCTTGGTGGAGGCGCGATGTGGGAGAGGGAGCTTCGTCTGGGCGGGGAGGCGGGGACTCTGCAGGTTGGTCTTCAGTCGCGCGTGGGGTGGGGGGAGGGGGGCTGAGCGATGCACGATGCGCTTTGAGCTGGGTGGAGGCACTTCGTCTGGTCGGGGGTGCTAGAGGGAGGGGGAGCTTCGAGCTTCCAGACTAGGCGGGGATGTGGAGAGGGGGGAGGGATTCGAGCTTCCACTTTGCGTGGGGATGCGGTAGGAGGGAGGGCTTCGTCTGGGCGGGGAGGGGGGCTTCCACTAGGCGGAGGCGCGACGAGGCAGGGGGAGCTTCATCTGGGCAGGGGAGGCGGGTTCTCTGCAGGTTGGTCTTCGATCGCGCAGGAGAGGGGGGGTGCAGGATTGGGGCCAACTGGTGGGGGGTGCTTGCAGGCAGGTCGTGGGTGGATGGGGGTCTTTGCAGAGGTGGTAGTGGGCGGCGGGGGGTATGGAGGCTAGCAGTTGTGGTCACGGTCGATCGCCGAGGAGGGTGGGTGCAGACGTGGTCGGCCCAATCAAGGAGGAGGTGGGGGTTTCGAGTGGAGAGAGGGGGAACTATTGATGGCATGTGTTTGCTAATAAGAATGAACATCAGAGATATTTTTGTCTTTTTTGAACGGAAACCGTCAAACATAAGGCCCATGTCAAACAGAACATTACACAGGGTTACATCATGTAAGGGTTATGCATTACTCAGGGTTTGTCACATAATTCGTGATTATGTAGGGTTATGAATGTTATTGCAAAACCACTCTGGGTTATGGTTGTAAAAATCCCAAAAATGTTTGGAAAATGTTTTATAAAATGTTTTCAACCTTTATAAAAATGTTGTGTTTGTAAAAAAATCCTTCCTTATTTGAAACAAATTCTTTTGAAAATCTTTTTGTAATGTATAGAAAATGGTTGCAAAAAAAGTTTGAAAAAACTATACACAGTGTTTGAAAAATCTATGTAAAATGATTTTCAAATTATGTGAATGTTTGTAAATGTTTTGTCAAATTAGTTTGCAAAATAATGTTTTCAAATTACTTTTGAAAATATTTGAAATTATTGTTCATAATTCAAACAAATAAAATTCCTTTACAAACCTTGTATATAGAAATCAATAATCTCTTGAACTCCAACTCTTATAAATAACAAGATAGACTCCCGTGTAAATATTTGCACATATTTAATTTCTTAAAAATTTTTGTTTTAAAAAACCTAAAAATCATGCAAAATTAAAAATCTTAAAATATTTCAAAATATTTTCAAAAACTTACAAAAAATGCAAACTTTTTTCAAAAATCCATAAAAAAGTTCAAAACAAGAAAATTACACCACAAAAATATTTTTCTAGTATTGCACATAGTATTTGCATTTTTGAATTGAAATTGACAATTGAATAAGTTTAATTAAAATCCGAAGATTGGAACTCGGTTGGACCTTAAATCTGTTTAATCACAAAAACATTATAGGAACTGGAACTGAGGAACTTCAGGGGTGCTAGACTTAATTCTTTGAGACCACGAGACTTGGTTCAGTGCCATCTTGATTGCCTATGTAGACTATTTTGGAACACACGCATGACTCTTATTGATAATGACCTGGCTTGCACAACTTCACCTTACAATTTGCTCACCTCAGTTGAAGTAGTAGAGGGTTGTATTTGCCAACATGAGACATAGACCAATGGAAACATCAAAAGTCACATATCTATGGCCATTATACCCGAACCAATCTAGTATCCATGAGGATCAATGAAAAAATGTTGTGGGTTGTAATAAAGCCTCAAAAGAGGGATAGTCTACTGACTCAAGAGGAAAAAGTCCTTATGTAAACGCCATTGTATATAGTATTTAGAAATGCAATAAAAACTCCAAAAAAAGTGAACATGCTTGAATGAAAATAAAATGTCTACCGGAATATATATAGTCAAATAAGAAAGCTTCAGCTTCAAAGTCATATCCTTGTAAGCATGCAGCTGGATGACTTGGCTACAGTAGTAAAGCAACCCATGATAGGTAGATACACTATCTGCCATCCACTCTTCTCTTCACCTCCACATCCTGAGTTGTTTTTACTTGAACTTAAAAGGGAATACCCCACTTCACGAGGAAAGAGTTATTGGATTGGGGACTTGGATCACCATGTTGGAGAAGAATAACTTTTACCTCTTTAGCCGAGTAGAGCTACATATCACACACATTGTCCTAGATAAATTCGTAGTATAAGGGTTTGCATAAGAGTTGACTTATTCTGACTTGGCTATTGAGGAAACTTGAGCATAGTTTTGTGAGTTATAAAGATTGTTGTTTCAAGTCTAGTTCTCAATAATGTTCCCACCAAACCTCAATGTACAAAGGTCCAGCTAAGCTCCAAAATTTGATTTTATGAAGACAAGTTTAAGAATTAAATCAATCCAACTTCTTTCTTTTTCTTTTAATTATTTTCATTTTCTACACTTATAGGCATAATTTTTTACTAGGGACTAGCAAAGGCAAGTATAGGGGAGTGACTAGTCTCCACTTCATCATCTTTATTTTTTCATTTTGGACTTTTAACCCTACCTAAATGAATGTATATATCATTATTTTGCTTCAGTAAACATTCATTATTTACTTCATGAAAATTATATAAAATATATTAGTTAAAGGCAAAATAATAAAATAAATGGTATAAAAGAAAAGGAAATAAATACCAAAGGTATTTATGACCCTAAACCCTGAGACATAGGCATCACGATGACCAGGTCGACAAGGAGTAAAGTAGGGGGAGACAAGGGTCAAAAACACAATAAAAATCCTAATTATTTTTCTCTAATAATTTATTTTTAAGACCTACTTTATTCTTTATTATTTATGCATTAAATAAATAAACATTGACATGAAAGTAGTAGATAAAAATACAAAGAAAAAACAAAATTGATTACAATTGAAAGTAAAATACAGTGTTCAAGGTACAATCAGAATAAAAGGACAAAACCCAAACTTCCCAGACCCATGTCTTTTCCATAAAAACTCAAAATGCGTTAAAATCACCTTTAATTGTATATAACTTTTAATAAGCTATTTAGTGAAACAGTTTCGTCTAATTTGGAGTTAAGACGCAAAAGTTAGATTTTGGATCCATATTGTATATTACACTAGAATAAAATATTCATTTTGTTTATTCTTGATATCTTTCATGATTTTATATTTTTATAATTTTGTAAATATTACTAACAACATATGTTCATAAATAGAATAAAATAAATCCTTAAAAATATAATAAAAATGAAATGATATATAAAAATACATAGAAGAAATACACAACCTTATACTTAAATAATAAATGAATATTTATTTATATACAAAAATAACTCAAAAAATGACAAAAAATATCTACATGTGTAACTAAATACAGTGTAAATATGAAAATTATATGCATGAAATAATAAATTATGACACCGAATAAAAATAAAAGAGGTAATCTATAGGTCTTTATACCTATAAATTACTTGTAAATATCAAAATCTTATAAATGACATGATAATAACTAATGCAAATCATTATAAAATAGCATATTAAATATGGAATAGCTTTTATGTATTAACTTTACATAAAAAATAATTTTATCTTTTGAATTTAATTATATTTTCTTCTATTTTACATTTTGTTATTTTGTGACCATGTGGCCCAATAAGGGCACGATGACTATTGAACTCGAGTAAACAACCCCCCTCCCCTCTGAGCATGTCAGACCTTGTCGGAGTCCTCTTTTTCCTGAATTACCATGTTGACTTCTTTCTTTTATGGCCCCAAACTCTTCTTCATTTTTGTCGATCAGATCAAGAGCTTCCATGCCATATCTTTAGGATTTTAATCCCCTCGCTCGTTTAGCTTCGAACCCGAATCAAAATTTCCATTCACTTCGCATGTATATAATTTCACCTTCTTCTCTTTTTGAACTTCAACCAAATGTTGAGCATTTTAACCCTGAGGAACTTCGTTGGAGTGATCCTCTTGGTGATAGAAAGAGTTTTCCCCTTATTCTGCAGAGTGGAGAGGGGGGAGAGGCACGGTTTCATGCCCTCCGCTCAAAGCATAGCTCTGGCGAAGGCATCTCCATACTCCATGAGGGCTCTGTTGAGTTTTAATTACTGTTCTTCTTCCTGCATTTCATTTCAGTGTTTGTTTTACGCTTTTATTTCTTGTTTTCTGCTTAGAGTCAGTAGAGGAGAGCTTCGCCGGAGCACTAAGCTCTGGCTTCTATTCTGCTGTCAACCACCGTGTTCTGAACTCGCTCCGCCTCGATTTCTTATCCCATCACCTTCTTCACCTTCTGACCATATCACCCATCTTAATATGGATCAAATCGATCTTTGAAATTCCATCTCTATTGCCTCGTCTGAGTTTCATCACCACACCGCATTCCACCTCATTTCTCCATCTAACAGGTGGAGGTAGTTTGCCATCGACCCCTTTGTTTCACTTGTGTATGTCCAGATCTTAAAGAGGCCCTCCTAGGCTCAAATTAACCAAGTGATGAAGATCCATTTCATCACCTTTATTATATAATTTTGGCCTTAAAAACCATATCTAATCCATGTAAATAGCATTAATTTGTACAAAAATAGCATTCATTATTTAGTGCATTTATTGCGTAAATAATATTGTTTTTAATGCTAAAAATATAGAATAGAGAGAATAAAAGAAAAATAATAAAATACCAAAGATATTTTATGACCCTAAACCCCGGGACCAAGTCAAGAATTAAATTGATCGATAAGGAATAAAGTAGGGGAGATAAGTGCCCAAAATACAGTAACAACCCAAATTTTTTATTCACTCAATAAAGCATTTTTACATCCATTCTATCCTTTATTATTTATACATAAAATAAAGAAACTTTGCATATAAAAGTGGTAGATAATAATGTAAATATAAATACAAAATTGAGTTTGTAAAAAATAATATATAGTGTTTAATTTATACACAAAATAAAAAACCAAAATCCCAACTTCGCAGACCCATATCTTCCAAATAAAAAGTAAAATATATCAAAATCACCTCAAATTGTATTTAACTTTTAATAATCCATCTAATGAAGGTGGTTTCATATTTTTTAATGTTAAGGTGCGAAAGTTAGATTTTGGACCCTCATGGTATAGTATACCCAAATAAAATATTCAATTTATTCTTTATTATTTTAAAAATTTTATATTTTTATAATTTTGTAAATATTATTTATAACTTATGTTCATATTAAAATCAAAAGAAAATCACAAATAAAACATGAAAATAAAATAAGGCTATAAAAAAAAAGGTAAAAATACCTTTGATAATATATGTGTATAAATAAAAGTGAAATTCATTCTTTCATTATTTGTTCTTTTATATTTTTATGCTCTTGTAAATATTATTTATATTCTATTAAAAGTATAAAGCTAAAACATAACCCAATGGAATACATCAAAATAAAAGAATGTATATAATACTTAGATGAATACATATAAGTATACCTATATTATATATACCCTTATTTAATTTAGTATACAAATAATGTCAAAAAATATATTAAAAATATATTCATACACCTAAAAATAAGTTATAAATATATAAAATAGGGGAATAAAATTATAAAAATGATATACAAAGTAAAGATAAAATAATCAAAATATAGATGAATATACCTATAAATACACCCATAATACTTAATTTCTAATAAATAACACCAAAAAATAAACAAAAATCATATTAAAATACTACATAAAATAATAAACATTTTTATATCAAAATAAAAAATTAATAAAATCAATTATTGTATTTAAATAATTATTTTTGAATAAATTAGCACTCTTTTCCTATAGCGAGCCAGTGTGGATCCATGCATTCCAGGGACCGTTGACGTACGATTAAAACCCCCAATGCCTCTGACCCGAGTCGGAAGTATCGAATCCCCCTTTTCTTCCCATTTTCTTGCTAGATCCATCCTTCCATCATGATCGATCGCTTCACATGATTTACTCCTTTATATTCCTGGATTCACGTTGAGCTTCTTGATTACTTATACATATCTTTGATTTATCATAATACGACGGTCAATAAGGGTGCTCATTCATGTTTATAAGTAACCACCTCCAACTTCCTCCTCGATTTTGGTCATCTTCCAAACCCTTGAGCCCTTAGATCTCAGCCTAGAATGTATCCCTGGGACAGGGGGAGTCCATGAGCTTCCATCACTGGTCCGATTCAAGGAGACCCTCTCCTTGAACCACAATTTTGTTTATGTCTACTTTTATCTTTTCCACCCTCCTCGTTCCTTCTGTATCATCCCTTCTTCTACCCAAGGCTTTCGTGCTTGTCAATAGGGCTTGCATCAAGGTTTTCGAAGTACATTGATCATTTGAGTAAGCCATGCACATTTTGAGGATGTTGAGATTGGTGTGCTACTTTGGGGGGATACGTCTTCGATATGTGCACATATACTATTGAGGATTATGAGTTTTGACATGATTATTAGGTGTGGTTCTTTATTGAGGATATTTGATCTCACACATTGGATTGAGGATGTGAATTTTTTTGATGAATTGATGATGATTACATGATTTATGATTCAACAATCTTTTCTACGGTTCAATCCATCTTGATTCAAAGGATTGATGTATTATCTTTATATGCACTTCAGAGCGACGGTGCCCGGAAGCCACATGATTTCACTTATCTTCTTAACTAATCCATACTCCATCTCTTGATTCTCCCATCCACTTGTAGCACTTAGATGATTCCTTCTTACATCTCGATCCATCTCAGCTACTTGGATTGACTTGAGGGACCGCATTGCGGCGCCTTATTATCTCTTAGCCCTCACATGATCTTATGCCCTCTAACTGAGGATCGATTGGCTATTTTAAGGACCATAGATTTGATTCCTGCAATCCCATAATGTCCATTGATCTAGCTTACATTACTCACCAACGACTATCTGCGAGAGAATGCAACATTTTCTTTAGATTTCACTCACTAGTTGTGTTGCCATCTTGATGGAGAACGAGACCGAGTTGTCGGATGCATGTTATTGTTCTCACTGTTTGATTGTGTGTTCGATCAGTCGGAGAATGAGACCAATTTATCTGTACTCCTCTGAGTTTGCTCTCCTTTACGATCCTCGCAAGGATAAGCCATCCTCCTCTAATTATTCTATGCTTAATTGGTAGTACGCTCCCTGAGGTTTATCTGCGGGGCACTACCATATTTTCTAGATCTTTCAATCTCTTCTACTGGTAGCCAATCTGTCGCCTACCGAGACCTCTTCCGATGATGTGCCTGATAGATCTGACACCTTTAACTTTGCTCACATTGATGACCATTAGAAGGGTGAGCTTTTCTGATTATTCATTGACTAGTATGTATCACTCCCCAAGGGTTATCTACGGGAGGATACATCAGTTTGTGAGTACTCATTTTCACTTCTGGTGTCTCCTCTCTAGTGGATCACAAAGCCTTATCTTCTGATTTATGTACTCAAACTTCTCTCTGGTTGTGTCTTCAACTTGTTGGAGCATGGAGCTGATTCTTTTGATTATTCTGCGATCTTAGACTCATATGAGTCTGCTCACCTTGACGACCATCGCGAGGTTGAGCCATGTCTTGTGGTTTTCGAGGTGTTCTTACTAGTTTCTAACTTTACGACCACTGGATGCCCTACTACGTAGAGTCTCTTGTTCTTCACTTTTGTATCTTCCTGAGACATTAATTGGCTTGGAGGATTCTGCATTTCTCACCTTTCCTCCATGCCCTACGGTATCGACCATGATCTCTCATTCCTTTCTTATGAGCCCAAGATCTACTTTTCGCTACTGGTTCCTGTCTTTCTTTTTGACATGTTTTCCCTGGTAGCTGACACCCACTTGATTGTATACCCGAGTGCCTTTTCATTTTCTGACTATGTCACCGTTCTCACATGGAGACAATGACGAGGGTACGATATTCACTTATGAGATATCATCTTGCACTTCACCTTTCTTTACTTGTTGTATATAAATGTTTTGTCTCACATTCATCCATTCTCCACTTTCATCATATATGTGTGTCTATACTTAGGATGTACCTTATCCTAGGTATAAGGGGTTACACCCCGTGTTATTCTTTCTTCATTTCAATTCGTCACTCATATTGTTGCTTATACTTAGGGATATTTTATTCTAAGGCGGAGTGATGTGTACATTCTCTGCGATCTTTTCATCTATCTTCATATGTCTTTCATTCTTTTCTTAAGAGGAGTTGTCCCTTTTTATGGGGGTGCACCTCGAGTTCTTTCATTATTTGTTCCCCTCAACTATCTCCTCTCCTGTTGATTTTCTCTACTATACTTAGGGATGTCCCACCCTAAGTACAGGGGGAGACAAATCGAGCTATGATCAATTTATTCCCACCCTTGACCTCCAATGCCCTGTGTATAGTATGTTGTACTTAGGATTATTCGATCCTAAGTATAGGCAGGACGGTCAACTTCTTATTCTTTTTTTTCTTCATTCTTTCATCTTTGAATTATAGGCTTTTCTATACTCAGTACGTGTTATGTCTTCTCTTTTTATTTTTGATCTATGAGGACAGTTCAAGCTAAGTATGGGGGGTCATATAGCTCGTACATTCATATTATAAATAATAAACATGGCTAAAATACCATATATAAATATACTACTCATTAAATAAATTAATAACAAAATGCATTTTTATTCCTAAATATATTTTTACATATTGATTTATAAATTAGGTTAAAAATATTTTTGCAAAATGATTTCAAAAATGGTTTGACCCATTTGGAAAACTTTTTGTAAATTGTTTTCAAACTTCGTAAAAATGTTTTGATTTGTAAAAAATCTTTTCTTTTGTGTGACATAAAATGTTTGGAAAATATGTATACAAACTATTTTGAAAATGGTTGCAAAAATATTTTTAAAATTCTATATATATATATATATATATTATTTAAAAAAACTTTGCGAAATGGTTTTCGAATGTTTGTAAATATTTGCCAAAAATATTTTCTACTGTAGTTTTCAAAATTTTTTTAAATAAATTTAAGGAATATATGTATCATTAAATAAAAACAAGTAAATAAATAAATAGATATACTTATAAAATAAAATCCTTTACCAATTGTACATATATACCTATAAAAATAAACAACATTTTAACCTGTAAATTCTTTAACCTTTTAATTTTTATAAATAAATAAAAAGACGCACACCCGTGTAAATAGTTGTACATATTTTTGTGCCAAAACACTTTTTATTTGCACAAATGCTTTTTGAAAATTGCATTATTTTCTGCATTGTACGTAGCCTTTACATAACATTCTTTTTGGATTGAGCTTGATGATTGAACTAGTCTGAGTAAAGTCGAAGATTAGAGCTTGGTTGGACCTTACTGCACCTAACTTCACTAGAACTTTATGGGAACTTAATTTAAGGTACCTTAGATCCATTGGGACTTAATTCTTTTAGACTTAGACCTGGGTTCAAGTCACATCATTTGACTAACTAGAACTTTTCGAGGCTCACACATTACTCTTGTCAGCTGTCACCTAACTTGGACACTTGCACCTTTCACATGGCTCAATTCAGTTGGAGTATTCGAGGGATTGGATTTTTCATTTTGAGATGAACATGAATGGAAACATTCGGCCTCGTCTAGGGAGGGAAGTGCACCCCAACCCGTCCAGTAGCTATGAGGTCTAACGACAAGAGAGTGTAGGTTGCAATAATGCTTAAAAGAGGGATAGTCTTCTGGCTCAAGAGGAAAAACTCCTTATGTAAATGTTGTTGTATATAGTATTTAAAAAAATCCAAAAATTTAGGATCAGGCTGATTGAAAATAAAATACCTGTCGGAGTGTATATATATTGTATAGTCAATAAGCAAGCTTGAGCTTCAAAGTTATACCATGTGAGCCTACAGGTGAATGACTTGACTACAATGGTCTTTCATCATCGGATAGGTAGCTACACTGGCTACCATCCATTCTTTTCTTTGCCTCCTCCTCATGAGTCGGATGCACTTGAACTAAGAAGGGAATACCCTGCTCTTTGAGAAAAAAGTTGTTGAATTGGGGAATCGTTGGATTGTCATTATGGAGAAGTTAGTTCTTTTGACATTTTCAATTGGGGAGAGCCACTACCACTTGCATTGTACAAGTCAGCTTCATTGTCCTAAGGGTTTGTATACGATGTAGGCTTGTTCTAACCTAGCTATTGAGGTTGTTTGAACCGAGTGATGTGACTCTCAAAGGCTATTGTGTTTTAAATTTGGTTCCCGAACATGTTTCACACACATTCTCCCACCAAGGTCTGACCTGAGCTCCAAAGTTTGATTTTGTGAAGATAGATTTGATCATTTAAATCAATTCTAGTTATTCTTTCTTTTCTTGTCTTCTTTATTCCTTTTGTACTTATTGCATAAGTGTGTGCTAAGGACTAACAAAGACAAGTATTAGGGGTTGATGAATATCCATTTCATCGCTTTTATTCTATAATTTTACCCTTAAAAACCTTAACTAATGCATGTAAATAACATTAATTTGTACAAAATAGCATTCATTATTTAGTGCATTTATTGTGTAAATAATATGTTTTTCTTGCCAAAATTATAGAACAAAGAGAAAAAGAAAAAGAATAAAATACAAAGGTATTTTATAACCCTAAACCTTGAGAACAAGTCAATAATTGAATTGATCAATAAGGAATATAGTAGGGAGGATAAGGGTCCAAAATACAATAAAAACCCATTTTTGTATTCATTCAATAAAGCATTTTGACCCCATTATATTCTTGTTATTTACATCAAATAAAGAAACTTTGTACATAAAATATATAAATAATAATTTAAACAAAAAACAAAATTGACTTTATACAAAAATAATATATAGTGTTCATTTTATACATAAAATAAAAAGCCAAAATCCCAACTTCAAAGACCCATATCTTCCAAAGAAAAACGCAAAATATATAAAAATCACTCTAATTGTATATAACTTTTAATAAGATATTTAATGAAGGTGGTTTCATATTTTTTTGAGTTAAGGTGTTAAAGTTAGGTTTTGAACCCTCATTGTATAGTATACTCGAATAAAATATTCAATTTATTCATTCTTTATTATTTCTACAATTTTATATTTTTAAAATTTTGTAAATATTATTTATAACTTATTTGCATATTAAATTAAAAATAAAACCACAAATAAAATATTAAAATAATGTAAATCTATAAAAATATAGGTCAAAATACATATGAAAATACATGTATATAAATAAAACTGAAATTCATTATTTCATTATCCATTCTTTTATATTTTTATACTATTGTAAATATTATTTATATTCTAATGAAAATATAAATATGAAATAAAACCCAAGAGAAATACATCAAAATAAAATAACTTATATAATACACAAAAGAAATACCTATAAGTACACATATATAATATATACCCCTGTTTATTTTAGTATACAAATAAAATCATAAAATATAATAAAAAATGTATTTATACACCTAAAAATAAGTTACAAATAAATAATTTAATAAAATAGGATATACAAACTAAAAATAAAATAGTTACGATATAGATGAATATACCTATAAATACACCCCTAATAATTAATTTGTAATAAATAACATCAAAAAAATAAAAGTAATATTAAAATACTACATAACATAATAAAAATTTTTTAATAATAAAAAATTAATAAAATCAATTACTATTTTTAAAAAATTATTTTCAAATAAATAGATACTTTTGCACTGTTGAGAGCATGTGTGAACAATGGCATTCCAGGAACCATCGACCTTCTGTTAACTTCCCCTACTGCTCAGACCTGCTTTAGAAGCATCGAATCCCCCATTTTCCTCCCATTGTCCTACTCGATCCATCATTTATGATGATCGATCTCTTCACAATATTTTCTCATGTATATTTCAGGATTCGTGTCGAGCTTCATGCTTACTTGTACATATCTTTGACTTATCATAATACGACGGTCAATAAGGGTGCTCATTCATGTTTATAAATAACCACCTTCATCTTCATTCTCGATTTTGTTCATCTTGCTAACCATTGAGCCCTTGGATCTTGACCTAGAGTGCATCCCCATGGCAGGGGGAGTCCCTTGAGCTTCCACATCGGCTTGAGGAGTAGGAGGTGAACCCAAGAGGCCATCGCCAGCCACCTCTACTTCCTGCCCTAGCCAGCAGGTAAGAGCAGCATATTTTTCATTTTTTATGTCATTTTTAGTTCATGCATTGTAATTCTCCCATTAGTTTTAGTCATTAGCATAGCACTTTAGCGTAAGTACCCATTTTGTAGTTCGTCGGAGCGGACACCGTGTCCCTCGCTATTTCACAACCCGACTTTCACCTTCATATCCTTCCCCAGCCAATTCCCATCATTACGGGCTTCTCATTCCACCTAGTTTCCTAGTCGATATGGAGATTTGTGTCTCCCCTCATCCATTTGCAGGAGATATGCCGCCCCACTTCGCTAACCGTCCATCTCAGGTGCTAACGGGTTGAGGCAATTTGTCATCATCCCAGGAAGATTTTTTACATGTCCCACAAGCCTTCAAGCACGGTCGGAGCCACTTTGCAATTTGGCCAAGGTTCCTTGAGCTCTTCCTCATCTCTGACCCTTGGAGAGCTCTGGTGACCCTTAGGCCATTCTGAAGCATCCTGTAGATGGAGGGACCCTCCTGCTCCCTATTGCAAATCTTTGAGTAGATGGAGACCACTGAAGTTGCGTTGTAGCGACAATCAAAGCTTGCCATCTGTTCTGTTCTTCCCTGTTCTTACAGGGATGTTCAGAGCCGTCAGATTGAGCCTCTCCTCCAGATCCTCCAAATGTTGTTGGATGCAGCTGCTCATGACCTTCCGATCGCTCCTCACGATCTAATCTAATCCGTCGAAGGCTGAAGCGGTATGGGCCGATACGATGATGCCACATTCTTAGGTGAGGCAGACTCACCCATCTGATCACGCGCCCATGAGGGTAAATTGCACCTTAGACCCACCCTTTTGTATATTTATATATTAATGTTGTAAATAAAATGTAATGTTGAGAATAAAATAGATATTTTAGAAATAGTCCCCCATGTACTTAATATATTTACTTTTGGGTCTTGTCAAGCTTAACTTACGTGTCGTGCCACGTTGGCTAGACAAATTGCATGTAAGACCCTACAACTTTTTGAATTTATTTTTAGTCCAATAAAATTTCAATTATGTTGTCTAATTTTGGCACATTTGCATATAAGCCCTGATCTTCATTTTAATTCCAAATATGCCCCTTCCAGCTTATGTATTTTGGTGTTTGGATTTCACTTATTAAAAATAACATACTATCTCCTAAAATCATGCAAAATAGGGTTAGATGCTTGGTAGAATATAATTTCATACCATTTATTTGATTTGCATGTTTGGGCATTTTAAAAATCTACTAAAAATCAAAAGGTGCCCCTTTTGTTCTGTTTACATTATAAAATACCAAAAATGTAAAAAAATGTCTTGAAAATTCCAAAAAAATATATATTTTTTATTTTATGATATTTTAACTACAGACCAAAACTCATTCAAATGGAAAAAGAAATCTCCTAAAAGTGGAAAAACCCCAAAAACCATTATAAAAATTTATAAAATCCCTAAAAGATTAAAAAATATGTTTTTCAATCTTGTAGTTTTCTTTTTATAACTATTTATATAATAAATTGCGTTGAGTAAGTTTGGATCTTATTTGCTATTTTTAAAATTCAAATTAATTTTGAATATTTGTAAATCTCTGATTTGGGATGCTTTTGACTTTAAAGTATCATTAGAAAATAGCGAAATTCCATAAAATCACAAAAACATTAATATATATATATATAATCCAAAAAGTTATTTGTGTTATTTTATTTATATTTACTAATATTTATAAATATATTACTCTATATTGTATATATAACGTTATATATCTTTATTATATATACATCTATATAAAAAAAGAAAATGCAAAATCTTAAAATATAAAAAGAAAATATAAAAATATATAACAAAACAAAATAAAAGTTATAAAAACAAAAATCCATAAAAAATATAAAAATTAAAAACCCACAAAAAATGGACAAGAGAAAAAGAAAAATTTTCACACATTCATTTGCCCCCATATATCGTTTGCTCCCTGTGTTTGACCTCTACTTGCTTACACTATACACACCTAGTTGTAGAGAATAATAATTTTTAAATCCACATTTTTGCTAATTATTGATTGATTCCTATTGTGGGTTAACTGTTAATTAATCGAGATTTTGTGAGTGGTCGCCACAGTGATTGTGTCTCCACCTTGTGTGAGACATATTTTGACACTCGCAAAAACCTCGATTATCAAGCAAAAGGCAACCCAGGTACCTCGAGCTTTCATGCAACTCCAGGGACTATCACCGGGTCCTCGATAAGCTAGAGACCTTCAAAAGATGTGGAGAACCCATACGAAGCGATTGAGCACTTCAAGAACTAGATAGACCGATAGAATCACAGTGGAGGCTCGATTGAAGCTCACCTGAGAGAGGTTCCTTCCATGTACATCCACGTGGTTCCTCCACCATTAGATCAAGAATAACAACCCAGGAAGCACAGTAGTTGTTCGATCAAAGTCCACCAGCACTGGTTGATCTGATCTAAGATCTAAATCCAGGTTGATGATTGATGAAGCGATATCAATCGTAGGATGAGCGTCACATATTAAGTGATTTTGTCCTATTCGCTCGCCCATGTGCAACGAGTAGGTAATTTGCACCTGTCACCCTCTAAATTTTGTTATTTAATTTTTGGTAATGTAAATATATTTCGTAGTTAAAAAGTTTGTGGTTGTTTTGCATTTGGAACTCTATAGTTTATGCTATTTTATTTTTGGAATAAGCCATGCCACCTCATGTTTCCCATGTGACACTTTTTGTGGATAATTTGCACGTTATATCACGTGGTTTCCTGGGTATTTCTTTGAAATGTTAAAAATACTTTTGTAAATTGTAATTTAGTCCCTGCTAGTATATATTAAAGACATATTTTCTTGGGAAAATTGCTTAGTTCCCATGGAAGTTTTAATTTTTTCATAAATGCCCCAGACAAACATTTTTATATTGAGAAATTAATCGGAACATTTGTGATAAGGCCCTTGCACTTGTCGTATTTGTTAGACATGCATGCTTAAGGTTTCAAAAATTGCTAATAAGTCCTTATACCTTGTACTTAATTGATTGTTTTTATTTTAATTATATTAATTATATAATTAAACCCAAAAATCATAGGAAAATTAATTTCAATACATTATATGATATTATATCACGTGTATTTTAGATAATGTATCTATTATTATTTTCATGATTATGAAATTGTATAACTAGTTATATTTTAATGTTTTGACTTTGAAAAATCATAAAATTAAATTATAGCTCCAAAAATTAAAAAAAATTAGGGTAAGTGTATTTTAATATCTTTTATCGCATATTTAAATTCACTAAAAAATACAAAAAAAAAATCTTAAAAATTGTAAAATACAAAAAAACTTAAAAAATCATAAAACAAATCGTAGAAAATCAGACAAACATGTTCTAAATCTTTGAATTTTCTTTATTTTATTCTCTAAACAAGAAAAATTGCTTGGGGTCCTTTTCTAACTTGATAAATATTTTTTAGGCCCTTTTGAAGTTCTTATGTTTTCTACTTCTTTTATTTTGTGTACTTTGATTTTAAATTCATAAAAAATCATAAAATATCATAAAAAATTCTCTAAACATAGAAAATAAGAAAAGATAGGAAAATATTTTATTTGGTTTATTTTATATACTTGAACATTTAAAAGGACTCTTCTTTATATCTCTTTATTCTTCTTCATATCTCTTGATATAACTCTCACATACTAATATATTATTATTATCTTTAATAATTAAAAACTTTTGCAAAAATTAAAATCAAATAAAAATCATAAAAAGAATAAAAACCCATAAAAATACATGATAACCTAATCTGGCTGCAAAACCAGCAATTTTGTGCTTGATTCATTGAGTTGGATTTCATTTTTGTAGTTTATCTCGGCTTGCTCCCGTGGATGACATTCTACATGCTTGTCTCATACACATTTAATGTAGAGTTAAAAAATTTCATAACTCAGACACTTGCATGATTTCCTTATACATACACACCTGCAGGTTTTGATTGAATGTTTGATTGTGATTTTAAATAAAAGAAAATATCTTTTATCGCATATTTAAATTCACTAAAAAATACAAAACAAAAATCTTAAAAATTGTAAAATACAAAAAAACTTAAAAAATCAAAAACAAATCGTAGAAAATCAGACAAACATGTTCTAAATCTTTGAATTTTCTTTATTTTATTCTCTATACAAGAAAAATTGCTTGGGGTCCTTTTCTAACTTGATAAATATTTTTTAGGCCCTTTTGAAGTTCTTATGTTTTCTATTTCTTTTATTTTGTGTACTTTGATTTTAAATTCATAAAAAATCATAAAATATCATAAAAAATTCTCTAAACATAGAAAATAAGAAAAGATAGGAAAATATTTTATTTGGTTTATTTTATATACTTGAAAATTTAAAAGGACTCTTCTTTATATCTCTTTATTCTTCTTCATATCTCTTGATATAACTCTCACATACTAATATATTATTATTATCTTTAATAATTAAAAACTTTTACAAAAATTAAATTCAAATAAAAATCATAAAAAGAATAAAAACCCATAAAAATACATGATAACCTAATCTGGCAGCAAAACCAACAATTTTGTGCTTGATTCATTGAGTTGGATTTCATTTTTGTAGTTTATCTCGGCTTGCTCCCGTGGATGACATTCTACATGCTTGTCTCATACACATTTAATGTAGAGTTAAAAAATTTCATAACTCAGACACTTGCATGATTTCCTTATACATACACACCTGCAGGTTTTGATTGAATGTTTGATTGTGATTGATTTGGTTCATTGATATCCAAGTATCGAGAGAGGCACCGATACAATAATTGCCAGATCTGACTTGTTGGACACCGCAAGCCATCCCAGACTGGGCATTAGGAATCACACATATTCTATGCCATCATTCCCACCATCAACACGCAATTATATGATTATTTTCCTCAATGCATCCCTTATCTCTCAACACAACATGCCTAGGTGAAAGAGATACTGATAAGGTTGTGAACAAAGAGGGTGAGAAATTCATACGAAACAGAATGGGAGACAAAAAACCAACCTCACAAGAGTTGAGGTCAAACCGTACAAGGCAAAATCGTTGTTTAATAAAAGAGTCGTCTTGAATCGATCTTGCCATGTGAGGGTGATTTGGCTGAAAAGTAGTCGTGAGCTATGGTTGAAGATAAGAGTGACCCATTATCAAGAAACATACAATAATAAAAAATAAAATTAAAAAGGATTCATATTAGAAAAACTCGAGTATCGTTAAACTAAAGGAGAACTGAAAGCAATCAAATTCAAATCACCAAAAAAACATGGCACACTCCAATTCAGCTACTCAACATAGTGATGATCGTAAGAGAGCGATCGTTATCATTTCAATTTTAGAGTTTGGTGATTTCCAAGTAGTTAATTAATTAGACTCAAAGGTGTAGTCTCCTAGAGTGTTTATGTCCGAGTCGGCATACTAAACCTACTAGAACATCAGACTAATTCGTCTAAGGTCGGAAGCACATACTTACAACAATAACATGGCCCAAGAGTCGACCTAAGCGTTTAGGGCACAAGTCCAAGGTTAGGATCACTATTCCTTATTGGTGTGTGCCTCTCTAGGTCTGGAGAGTACATGTGTCCGATGTGGAAGTTGATCTTCCCAAATGAATCCAAATACGATTTATTTTAAGGTTAAATGGAATTAGTAGTACATATTTTATTTAGGTTTTCACTTTTTCAAAAAATTTCAATGCAAGATGCCTACTGAAGTATTCTATTCCTTTAGTATCCTAAGTGGTCAAAATCAGATGGAGAAGTTGGGGAAGCAATGCATGTCGGAAAATATAATGAATGAACAGTCAGAAGGTTCACCTTATTTTCCATCTCTCTCCATATTGGATGGAAGACATGAATTGTAAGCATCATATATGAATGAATCGAGGAAATCATCTTAATATAAGAATTGCTAACGTGAAGCACAAATTTGATTTGATCTAAGTCCAAGCATATCATGAAACTATAAGCACGTGAAATAATTAGGGTTGTCGACCTATATTAATCGATCAAGTAAGTTCTAGACTAAGGACTCAATCACAAAATAATAAAACAAGGAGAAAAGCTCAAACCATGAGAGAAAAATGGAAAATAAATAGAAAAATAGGGAGGAATTAAAGATAAGCAAAGAAAACAACAAAAAAGCAGATGAGGTCCCCTAGGTGAACAAACAACTGACAAAATGGATCTCGCAAAAATATAAGTATCCAGATAGTGTCTAAAGTCTATGTTTAGTTAATACAAATTAAGTCTCTCTCACCAGAAATAAAAATTAACTAAAACTAAACAAGAATTGTCTTCACATCTTCTTGTCTTCCTTCACTGCTCTCTCATGTTGGCTGGGTCAGAAAAGCCAACCTTTTGCTTTATGTGGGTGCTCCGATCCTCTTAGGAAGTATGCCATCGATACACAAACCCTCACAATAAAGTCAAACATGATGGTGGTAAGAACAGTTCTACATAAATATAAACAAGAAGAAATAAAGACTGGATAAAAAGAGAATAAATCAAACAAGAAAAACAAGCAATCTAAACTCCATTGCTCCTCAACAATGGTACCATTTGTTGAAATGCTCAGATCAAGGCACCAAGGGTTCGATCTTGGAGGGTATGCAGTGTTCACTAAATCGGAGCTGGAAATCATTATGCTGGCCGCTTTTGTGGCGTGCGATACCAAATACCAACGAATCAACAATAATTAACCCACAAAGATAAATAAAGCAATACAAATGTGTGAGCTAAAATATATTATAACTCTACAAAAAGTGCATAGGGAAAAGCAATGTAGAGGTCGAACTCATGAAGTGAAATTTATAAATTAGGGTTTAATATTAATTATTTCTAGTAAATATCAAATCCTTGTCTATTTTCTTTTTACATTTTTTCTCTTTTTATAACTTTTATGTGTTTTAAATTATATTTAATTTTTATGGATTTTTAATTGTATTATATTTATTTTTTTCCAATTTCCAATTTTATTTTTTTTAAAATTTTGCAACTTTTTAATTTATTTTTAATCTTAAAACAAAATATATTTTAACATGTAAAAATATCGGTATTATAAATAATATAAATAACAAATAAAGTATATAGTATATATAGAGTATTATATCCCTAAATATACAAAAATATAGTGAAAATACCAAGAATAAATTATTTTTGTGATTTTTATTTTTTCTCTATTTTTGATAAACCTTATAGATTTTTTTACTATTTTTGTATTTTTAAAGTAATAAAATATACAAAATAATGAAAAAATATTTTATGAGATTTTTTATGTTTAACAAATATAATATGCCCAAAATTTATGTAAAAATGATTTTAAAATATATTTTATATTATATAGAAAATTAAGAGACAATGAGATATTTTTTTATTTTTCATTTTTTTAATTTCATAAGGAATTTATGGTTTTGCAATTTTTAGTTTTCAACTTTGTATTTCTTTGGGGATTTTTTGATATGTGGTCATATATATAATAATATAGATAATATAATTTTTTAGGAATTTTCGGAGTAGTTGTTTTTTAATTTTTAAGGGTTTATTATTTAGGTAGGATGCAAATGAGTATTTTTTATTAAATAGGAAAATTGATCAAAATGCCCAAAAAATTAAGAGAGGTTAAGCATCATGTCAGGCATATATGATAATTTTCCTACATTTCTTAATATAATAGAAATATTTTTAATGCATAAAATAAAAGAAATTAAAATAACACAATTATAGGAGACCAATTTGCAATTAATAAAAACTATAAACACATTTTGAAATCAATCCAAAAACTACATTGGCTTGTATGCAATTAGTACAACACCTTTCGTGATGCAACAAGTGAGGCGTGAGGACCAAAATTTAATTGAGAAAGGTTTAGGATCCGTAGTGCAAATATCACAGGAAATAATACACAATAGATGAAAGATCGAAAACTAAATAAAATGCAAAAAATAGGGGGGTTTAATATGAAAAATACCCCTTAAGGCTTGTCATCCAACAGTTTGTATCGGCTTAATTACACATGTGGCGTACCTCGCTTGCTCGATTCTAGCTTTTTGATGGAAACCTCAAATTAGATCTACAGATGAATCTGTTGGTCGCTATTGAGGCCCATCCAATAGTAGCAGTATCTCCTGGGGTTGGCTCCTGATCCAACAGCTACGGAGTCATATAGAAGAACAGGGAAGAAGGTGGCACCGGAGCATATGTATAGGAGGGCCATTCTTCCATACTTAGTCTGAACAGGTCCTAAGAATAGGGGGACCCGATGTCCGCTGTATATACTCTCCTCATTCACTTCTCCCCTTGTCCTCCTCATTTTCACCCTTTTTCTATACTTAGACTATCCACATCCTAAGTATTGGGGGTGGACCAACTTCTATTTTTCTTTTTTCACTCTCTTACGCTTACACGAGCTATGTCTTCTCTTCGCTTCTTGTGCTCTGAGGACATAGAACTTGATAAGTATAGGGGATGTGTATATACTATGTATATTATTTACCCATAGCTCATACTTTTGGGTATATCTATATTATATTTACTAGGTTGGGAAGTTACTTCGTAAAAAAAGAGATTTACAACTAACATAGTCTGTGTTTAATTGTGTGTGCAATCAAATTTTTGAAAAAAATGGCTTCTTATTCATTTTTGTATGAAAAAACCAAAAAAAAATTGCTCACTTGTATTTCATTCAACATATCATTCATCCATGCATTCTTTAGTTGGATGTATCCCTGACACTTACACTCTTACATAAGACTTGCAAAAGTCAAGGAAACTTGGTTTATGAGATTTTAAGCTCCAACGTTAACAACCTTAGTCATTAGGGTCGATGACTTAACTATTCGCATTCCCTATTTTGAAAGATGTGTGTCCTATATTGCATACTTAATTTCTACCTTAAAGAATATGACCAACACCTCACTCGCATGTCTACATTTATGATGAGATGAACTGGGATGTTGCATGAGGAACTGGGGTAAGGGATCTAAGTTTGGACCTGATTTTATGATGCTCGAGGATGGGATAAAATCAATGAAGGATTCATGAAATCTGAGAGTCAGCAACTTTAAGCTAGTATAAGAACAAGGTTCTTGTACTAATCTCTTGATATAAAACCTATGTGACAGGGTGTGATGAAACTTAATTAATTTTTGATCAGTGTATGCCAACTTGGTAAAAGTAGTGGAGCTAGCCAACCATCAATGAAATAAATTTCAAGAGAAGTACCCTCATTCAAATACAAAAAAACTCTCTCATTACAAACACAATCTCAAAGAGCTTCCACTAAAGGCGAGCACTCCAAACCATTTCAAAGTGTCCACTTGGACAAAAGTTATCAGGACCAGGAATCAGGCTAGCATCAAAAAAGGCTCTGCATCGTATAGTAATAGAGGTTCGGGTGTCGATGGTACGATAGTTACTCAAAAGATATACACCTTGATGTACTCCCGGGAAAAAAAGTGCAGGACTCTGAACACTCTTGACAGAACGCATTGGTCAACAACCTAAGACACATGCATTAAGTCAATAAGGCACTCGAGTGTATCCTTGTTCCAATAAGAGGGAGATAAGAAATTACACAATCATATGCCCTTCATTAACTGGCCATCAATCGACACTTTTAAGACTGACAACTAAAGAGACATAGGAATGTTCGCAAAAACTGATTTATTCCCTATTTTTTAAGGATTGGGTCCTTAGGACAATCTCTTGGACTGGAACCTTGGCTGACATTTTGACTCTACCCTTGTAACTGCGGTCCACACTAAAATGTCATGCCACTACTATATATGTAAATAAAGAGAGTCTCAAAGCTAGAGAAGTTGGATACCTTTTGAGTAATGCTTGGTTTAACTTAGAATTTTGGGATCTCTAAAATCGAGAGTTCATTGATGGATCAAGTTTTGTATTTCACATGCACAGTCAGCGGTTTATATGAGAAAATCATTCATTCTCTAGATGCTCGGGGACGAGCAATGTTTAAGTATAGGGGGTTGATGAATATGTGATTCATCACTCTAAAAGAGATTAATTAATCTCAGATCCACAACATTCATTGGCATTTAATCACCTATATTGATTTATTAACATTTATGCATCTATAAATAATAACTGCATTTTATCATAAAATAAGAAGCCGAGAAATCTAAGCATAACTGTAAAATAAGTTAAGTTCCCTAATTTTTAATTAATTCATGCAAACTCCAGAATACCTTAAACCACCTCCATTGTGTATATATCATTAACAATAATAAAGGAAAAATACAAAAAAAATCACTAACATAAATAAGTGCCTCACAAATTGAAACCCTGATTTTAGAAATTCCACAATAAAACATTGATATCACCTTCATGCAGTATCTGATTTGATCCTGCTCACTTTTGAACTAATGTACGTTCAATTTCCTTCGAAATAAGACACAGTTCAAGTGAAACGGAGCTCATATGTGAAAGTTGGGTTTTGGGCCTCTTTTATACATTGTGTATTTTACCCAAGTCGGACCTATTTTTTTAAGTACATAATTGAGTTTTTTTATTTCTTTTTCATTTATTGTCTTTGACAATATTTTTATTAAAATGTTCAAAATTCCAAATCCAAATAAAAACAAAATCAAAGAAATTAACATAGTCTAATTCTTCAGTGATAATCTCTACAATAAGTATCATTTTTTTATTCCATTATTTTTTCAATTATAAAAAATAAAAAAAGTAGATAAATGTGTAAATATTTACCTTATATTTTATCATAATTTTTAACTTTTTATATTATTTAAAAATAATAAAAAAATTATAAAACCCAAATATCAAGGTATTCTAATTACAAAAACCAAAAATATCACTTTGTGAAATGACCTTTGGTTTTGGCGTCCTAATAAGAGTAAATATTTACATAAAAATATCACTTTGTGAACTGACCTTTGGTTTTGTAGATCTCATTGAGACGAGAAACTTCTATGCATAATATTTTTTATCCGAGCTCATTTGATATTTCTTTTCGATATTTCTTTTCTTTTATTTTCGAATATTTTAGGAGTGACAAATGACAGCACCTAGAGCCGCCACATGTCAACTATTTTTTAATTTTTTATTTTATTTAAAAATTAAATTTATATTACATTATTATAATTTTAATTTTTTTAGTAATACGGGATAAAATAAATTGATTTAGTTATATATTAAAATAAAAAAGAAACATTTTATGATATTTAACAAATGATAAAAAATAAAATAAATACATTTTGTATTTTTAAGTTTATGTTTTTGGTCATTTCTGAAAATAAAACAGAATATAAGTTGTAGAAATAAAAAGGAAAATGTTAAAAATAAAACAAGGAAAAGTTGGGGCCTTTAAAATTAAGAAAAATTTTCTAATAATAACATATACAAGGTTTCAAACATGTTATCTATGATCTTTGGAATTTATATGTACTTTTAGTGATTTTAGGTAGGTTTTTTATGCTTTTGTATTTTTAGGATATAAATGGATAAACATCAAAGCCGAAAATATGGGTGGAAGAGCAGAATGAAAGATACCTAATCTATTTTTTATAATTTTTAGAAATGATGATAATTAATTATAAGTAAAACAAGGATGGTGACAATATTGGAGATTTTGAAAAATAAAAAATATATGGAATAATATCAAAATGTTGTAGAACTAGAGGTCTATTTGTGATTAGCCATTCATCTACCCTTATTCTTTTATTTTGTCTTTAAATCCCTATCAAAGCACTTGTTAATACAGCTAACTTGTACAAATTAACAGTCTTTATTCGTCTGTAATTAATATATATTTTTTGTATTTAGATCTAAAATGAAGAATAAATAAAAAAAATAATACATAAAAAATAAAAATAAATAAAATAAATAAAAATAAATAAAGTATCAAAGATACTAAATGACCCTAAACCTTGAGATCAAGTCAATATTGACTAGGCCGAAAAAATAAAGTAGGTGCCATAAGGATCCTCGACTGTATATAAAATCCTAATTATTTATTCTACAAACAGATGTGTTTATTCTATTTATTATTTATTTTACCCACACCAAACAATAAAGTCAACATGAAACTTTAGTAATATATATAAAAGTACAAAAATAATTTCCAATAAAAATAATGCATAGTGCAAAAGGGACACAGAGATGAAAAAGCCACAAATCAAACTTCACATATCAATATCTTATCCATAAGCTTTAAATTCACCAAAGTCGCATACATTTTATTTAAAATTAAAATATCTATCTAATAAAGATGACTTGAATAAAAAATAGAGTTAAGATGCAGAAGTCGCCTTCCTAGGGTCCCATTATACTATGTATTTATATATTTTATTAATATAGATTATTCGTTACATTTTTACTATTTTTATATTTTTTACAAATTGTATATATAGTTTAAAATGCGTATTAAAATTTGAAATAAAAAATAAAATACACTTGAAATAAATAAAACATTAAAGTATATAAGTATATTGTACCTATAGTGTATACACATACACTAATTTATGTATGTAAATAAAATCATAAAAATAAAATAAAAAATATGTAAATATGTATTTGATTATATTATAAATATATAAAATATGTACATATAATAAAAATAAAAATAAAAAAACAAAAATACCCAAAATATTGGTTAATATACATATTTCTATACATGTAATTATTAACATCTTATAATAAAGTTGTAAAATTAAAAAAATCACCATAAATAGTTTAAAAAATAATAAAAATTTTGCATATTTTGAGATTTATTTAATTAAATCATTTTATATTTTATTTAATATTTTCTTTTTAATTTACTTTGCCATGTAGCGGCTGAGTTGGACATCACATGCCGCCTTTTGTTGACCATATGTCAATTGTACCCTTTCTAGGTATGTGTCTGTCAGAACATGTAACTTGGTTGACTTAGACAATTTTTGTGGCTCAATACACACATCCACTTCGATTGATTTCTTCGCAAAACTTTGCATTTATGCAAGATCCATCACGCCTTATATTCTAAATCGTGTGACGAGCATCGTGCTAATCATTATTCATGAGTCTTGGGTGCATCATTGCTTGTGTATAATAAGAACCTCAGCCATTCCTTTTAATTTGACTTCTGGGGGCACCATTGCTTATGTATAATAAGAACCAATCCCTTCCTTTTAATTTTGATCCCTCTATATT
This sequence comes from Ottelia alismoides, assembly GCA_037367405.1. Classification (NCBI taxonomy): domain Eukaryota; kingdom Viridiplantae; phylum Streptophyta; class Magnoliopsida; order Alismatales; family Hydrocharitaceae; genus Ottelia; species Ottelia alismoides. Next base: position 157,969 of record JAZKJV010011204.1, on the reverse strand, counting down.
CATTGTAACCTCAAAAGGAACATCATGAGGTCAAGCCCATGGTGACAGCTTGAGATCCCTCACCTTGTCGACGAGGATAAGGTGCAGGTTGATCCATCTATTCAACGAAACTCCTCCGATGATGGTTTCCATCTTCTATAGGTAACCCCTATCGAGATAGTTTCTTTAGGTTTTCATATTGCATTTTCCATTCTTAGCATATCTTAATTAGTAGTTTACCTTATTTTCCTTTGTTTTTTGTAATTTAATCCCTTCGTAGTTTGCAGGAGATAGTTCTCCAACCATGTATTTATTGTGAATTCGATCATTCCTGACTCGCTTAAACACGTCACCATATTCCCCTTCTATTTTTCATCATTTTCCCCCATTTAGATCATCTCGTTCCTACACGGATTGAGATTTCAAGCTCTAAATCCATCACATCATTAAAGATCCACCTCTCCTCCAATGCCTTGTGATTGGCAACTTCAAAATAGGTCGAGAGTAAAGATCTGAAGCCTATATCCCTTTTTGTGTAGGAATTGGGACCATAAGGAGCACTTGGATGCTCAATCGACTTGGAAAGTTCATTACTAGGTCACCAGATAAGAAACCCTCTCCAATCCTCCTCTAGCGAGGCCCGGAGCTTTTGGAGCAACCTTGCATGGGCGGAGACCTCCCAGGAGCATGAAGAGACCATCAACAATGCAAGAGCATGTCAGAGCTGAATTGAATAAAAGATTGAAGGTCGACAGGGAGGAGGCTCTTACTTGTTCTTGGTGGGTGCTTCCCAATCATTGGATCGAGAATAAGGTTCCGATTTAATCTGGGCCCTTCTTTTTATTCGAAGTGTCGTCCCTCCTCAGCCATTCATCATATGCGGAGATGCTTGGCACCATGAGGACTGCCTTATTGTTAGCGCATGTACAAGGCATGCCGCTCGTCGGGGTATATTTCACACCTTCCCTCTTCCCTTTTCTATTTATTATTCAGTCATGTAAATATTACATATAGTGTAATAGTTTTTGTAAAAATGACAAGTTGCACCTTGCGCTTTCTGGTAATTACATCTAGGTCCCTCTCCCTTACATTTACCTACACGGTGAGGCTCTATAAAAATTGCATGTACGCCCTTATGTTATTTGGACATGTTATTAAGCAAAGTATATGTTTCCTAAAATTGCAATTAGGTCCTTGTAATTGAGGCATTTTTCTTTCTTTTATTTTATCCATATTAAATATTTTTATTATTTAGAAAATGGTCAGAAAATTAATAGAGAGGCCTGCTTTCATATGTATCCTCTTATAATTTTTATTTGACATTTAGTTAATTTTCTTATTTATTAAAAATACAAAACATGCATTTCTTCCTATCTAATTATAAAAATACATAAAAAATAGAAAAACTTTGCCAAAAATCCCCCCAAATCATATTATCTATATTATTATATATTGTATAACAATTCCAAGAATCCCTAAAATATAAAATATATATCCTCAAAATTACAAAATCATAAAAACCTTATAAAAATTAGCAAAAATTCTTTAAAAATTTTAAATATAAGTTTATGTTTCTGAATTTTCTACATAATTTATGCCATACATAAAAAATAGTTTTAGGTTAATTCAAATGTTATTTATATTTATTAAACTTGAAGACATGTTCCACTTATTATTCTAGGTAAATCACCGGAGGTTTCATTTCTAAAAACTTGGACGTTTGTAGCACTGGTGCATGTCAAATTACATGCACCTTGGTGCAAGCTTCCAATCACTCACACACATACACAAACACACGCACACATACACACACCCACATGCATACACTTATGAATGTATATGTATATGTATATGTATATGTGTGTGTGCACACACTTATATGCATGCACACATATGTACATACACACACATACATACATACACACATATACATACATACATGCATGCATGGATGCATACATACATGCATGCATGCATGCATATATATATATATATATATATATATATATATATATATATATATATATATATATATAAAGAGAGAGAGAGATGGAAAATGGAGTCTACACTCAGCTCTTTTTTCAATATTTTTAAATTTTTTTTGAATGGAATATTTTGGAGAATTAGATCACCATATATCACCATGATGTCAATCTAAATTCAACTTAATTTATGACTTCTATGATCTCCATCAATAATAACAAAATTTAACAGTCTCAAAATTTGCTAAAATTGACCTCTTCTAGATGAATGTGTTAGAAATGTTTATTTTGAATGAAACCTGAAACACATATTCCCCTAAATATATTAAGCAAATTCGCATAAGGTTTCCATCAAAAAATTAAAAATATGAAAAAGTATGGGTGTAGGTAATTACCTACACCACGGGGTGTAGGCTACCAGTTCCTATATATGTATATATGTATAAATACATATATATATATAGGGGTTGCGGAGCACGCATCCAGGTGCTTGTAATTTCACATGCACCCGGGCCTATATCTTCCACGTTTATTTAATTTTTTTGGAAAATATCACCTGTATATTCATCTATATATGCCTCCATTATACAGTTCGATTTTTTTCAGAAACATAGACTCTTTTGCCCTCCATCTAGAATAGGTCGATTTCAGAAATTCAAAGACCGTTAAAATTACCTGTTCTAGATGGAAGGCATAGGAGTCTCTATTTTTGACGAAATTTGAATGGCATATAGTAGGGATAAAGGGGTAAATATACATGGTGATATTTCAAAAAAAAATAAAAAAAACGTCGAAGATATAAGTCTCGGTGCATGTAAAATTACATGCACCTGACTGCATACTCCCCAACCCCATATATATATATAGAGAGAGAGAGAGAGGGATAGAGGGAGAGGAAAAACTTCAAATGAGGTGGGGTCTCACCATATATATGGTGAGCCACCCTCATTTAAGACATCTTTTCAATATATTTTACAATTTCTTGTTTTATACAGATAATAATAAATATTAACACAACATGTATAGTGAAATAAAATTATGAAATATTATTATATTGGATGGAAATTTAAATTTAAATTTAGATACTATATTTTACAAAATTTATTTTTTTACAATGCGCAGTTTATACTTTTACAAAACTGTTATATATTTTTTACTAAAGTCATGGTGGCATTTACAATTTCAGAAAAGCCCCCACCTCATTTTAAAGGTCCCATATATATATATATATATATATATATATATAATTGGGGTTGGAGAGCTTACACCAAGGGTCATGAAACTTTTACATGCATCGGTGCCATAAATGCCTATTTTTAATTTTTTTCAATGGAAACCACATGGTAGTTAGATCGCCATATATCAATATGAAGTCATTCAAAATTCAACATAATTCAAAGCTTTTAACCCATCCATCAACACTGTGAAAATTTAATGGTCTCAAAGTTGTTGAAATCGAGCCCTTCTAAATGAACATGTTAGTAATTTTTGTTTTATATGAAGTTTGAATCACATATTCCACTAGAAATTCTAAGTAAATATCCCACTATTTCATATAAAAAATTGATGTTTGTGGCACCCATGCAAGCTTCCCAACCTAATATATGTATATATATGGACCCCTTCAAATGTAACTGGAGCTGACCATTTCTAGGTGAGCCATCAAACATTGGATCTTGATCCAAAGGTATGTTGTCCAAATTTTATTTCAGTCATTTTGATTAAATTTACTTTAGACTTTCATTAAATAACATCAATTACTATTTTAGGTTCATTTCATTTTATAGTTTTTCATTAATTTCCTAATTTATCAAATTTCAAAAACATTCTCTTTGAATAGAATTAACGCATATATTTGTAAAAAAACAACAACTTAAGTATATCTTTAAATTTGACACTATATTTTTGTACATTACCAGTCAAATAATCTTAATTAGTGAGTATCCTCCTTTGTAAAATTGGAATCGCCCTTTGTAAAATGAATTGCATAATTGCAATATTTATATGCGATTTTGTAAATATATTTTTTTACATTCCCATACAAATTATTTTGTAAATGAGTATCCTCCTTTTGTAAAATTGCATAGAACTTTGTAATTTTTCATGTTCTATTGTAAAAATTGTGCTCCCTTTGTAAGCCTTTGTATGCAACATGTCATAATTGCAATATCTGGACTATCTTTGTAAAAGATTGTTGGTCGCTTTGTAATATTTGTATAATTATCTAGAAAAAATGGGTTGTTTGTAAAATCAATGAATAATTATGTAAAAATAATTTTTATTATGTGAAAAAAAATATGCCACAATGCAAAATAGAACCAATGAGCCACATACGTCCTCCGTCTACCTCCAGGTTGCACCCCCTTCTCTGCCGTCCTTCTGGTCACCACCCACTCCTTTGTCACCATCACCTTCATCGCAACCACCATCCTTGAACCCATCCCCATACCCACCTCTATAGGCTATCCACACACAGATATTTCCTACACGTGTAACCACTTTCATGCGCTACCTAGAAATCCAACAAAAAAACACATGTGAGACCCAAATTTTAACAACCCCAAATCTTCGTAAACCTAGACCTAAAGGGATCCATGATCTTGATCGGGGCGATATCTATCTCAAAGGAAAGTATTTAAAGAGAAGAATGAAGATCGAAAACCTGATCTTATATCCAAGTACACCATTGTCGCTCCACGAGGATCTAGAGTCGTCAGATAGCTCCCTTTCCAGAGCTACTAGCGACTGAGAGAGAGAGAGAGAGAGAGGAATTGATTTGGGATAAATGGTGTTGCCTACCATTTAGAAATGTTAGGTTGTCAAATTATATATTTAGAATGTGACAAAATGATAAAAAAAGGTTTTTGACATTTAATAAAAAAACTAACATGCCATTAATTTGAACCATGTGATTAAAAATAGATGGATGAGATTATGGACTCACTGTATGTGTGATGAGCCCTAATCTCAATTGAAGTTTCTTCTACACACATGCATACATATACATACATACATACATATATATGGGATGTTTTAAATGTGGTGGGAGCTCGCCATTTCTATTGAGAGTCCTCCATCTCATCTATTTATTTCAAATCACGTGGTTTTGAATAATCACGCATTAACTGTATTATTTTAATGGTAGAAAACTGATTTTGACCAATTGTAACATTCTAAAATATAGAATTTGACAGCCCTACATCTCCCTAACTGGTAGAAAATACGTTTTCCCTAAATCTATCTATATATGTGGCAAGCGGGGTTGTCGGTGAAGGCAAGCACATTAGTTATCTACAAATCCAATTCCAGTAGAGTGGCAATGCATAGGCAGGAGGAGGACAATGGCCATTGGTGGCAAGATGAAGAGAGAGGACGACAAAGATGGGGTGGGGTAAAGGAGGGGGTATGAAGGAGGAAGAAGGAAGAGAGGACACATAGGAGGTGTGCAATCGACAACAACGAAGAAGATGTACAGCCCTCCAGGCCGACAACATGAAGGAGAAGGGTGGAGGAGAGTGTGGATAGAAGAGGGGGTACCGACTATGGAAGGGGTATGGAGGAGTAAAGGGGAATCCACATTGAAGTACTTTGTGAGTGGTTCTCTTCCTCGAGTGGTGTCCTCCATCTTCAAGTGAATGACAATATGTGAGGACACTCTGGTACTCCTCCTGAGGAATACACCTTCTCCAAACACAATCCAACCCTTCGAAGAAAAGGAAAGGATCGTCCCAGTGGTATCTCCTTGAATCTGACTTCAGTCGATCAATGTTGCTCCTAGTCTAACCATTGCAAACCTGCTTGGAGACAAGATAGTTCACCATGTTGACATACCACGGGAGTGAGTCAATAACACAAATTGACTCATCTAGGAAGGTCTCTCCTATCCGCTCATAATCGGGAGAATCCTTAAGTTCAATCTGAAAAAATATGATCAGCCACAACATTCTTCACTCCAGCTTTATCTTTTATTTCCGAATCAAACTCCTAGAGGAGCAAAATCCACCTAAGAAGATGCGCCTTCGCATCCTTCTTTTCCATTACGTTCTGAATAGCTCTGTTATCAGTGTAGATTGTCACCTTAGAGCCCAAAATATACGATCTGAACTTCGCGAGGGCCCATACTTAAACGACCATTTCCTTTTCAGTCATGGTGTAATTCTTCTATGTAGGGTCTAATACTTTGCTCACGTAGGGTATCGCAAGCGGGATCCCCTCTCTCCATTGTCCTGACACATCTCCTATAGCGAAATCTGAAGCGTCAGTCATGATCTCAAAGGGGAGAGACTAGTTAGGAGCTTGTAGCATAGGCGAGGCACAAATCTTCCTGTTCAAGATCTAAAAGGCCTCCAGAAACGTGTGATCTACAATGAACTCTGTGTCTTTCCCTAAGAGCTCAATCAGTGGGCATGCGATCTTTGAAAAATATTGAATAAGTTATTAATAGAATCAAACATAACCTAGAAAAGACCGCACTGACTTCGCGTTGGTAGGTGGATCGGGTTTCTTGATCACCTCCACCTTGGCAGGGTCAGCCTCCAATCCCCTTTTGGAGATGACTTTCCCCAACATGATACCCTCTGTCACCATAAAGTGACTCTTCACCCAGGAGAGTACCATATCACCTCTCTACACCTTTTGAGGACTCGGTCCAAGTGCACTAAACATGTATCAAAGGAATCACCGTGAACCTAGAAGTCATCCGTGAATACTTCCAGGATATCTCCCACTATCTCTATGAATACGATGATCATGCACCGTTGAAAAGTTCCCTGGGCATTGCAAAGCCCGAATGGCATGCATCTGAAAGCGTAAGTGTCGAATGGACATGTGAATGGTCTTTTCTTGGTCCTCAGGGGCTATAGCTACCAGATTGCAGCCTGAGTACCTGTCAAGAAAATAAAAGAACTCTTTCTCTACGAGTGTCTCCAAAATCTGATCAATAGAAGGCAAGGGAAAGTGATATTTTTTAGTCGCAGCATTTAGGCACCTGCAATCAACACAGACACGCAATGATGTGGGTACTCATGTCGAGATTTCTACTCCCACCTCATTGGTGACCATCTGAATTCCCATCTTCTTCGGGACAACATGAAGCGGGGCCACCCACTTAGAGTAAAAAATACGATATATAAACCCTGCCTTGTACCATTTATGAATCTCTTTCTTCACTACTTCCCATAGATTGGGGTTAAGTCTCCTCTAGAACTCACAGGAAGGTCTCACATTATCCTCAGTAAAAATGTAGTGTGAGAAGGGAACAGGGTTGATCTCCAGAAGATCCGACACTATCTATCCTATTGCTTTGCGGTTACTCTCTAAGACCTTTGACAACCTAGAATCCTATTTTAAAGTAAAGTTTAAGCTAATGATATCGGGATATCTCTCTTTGTATCTCACAAGAAAGGAATACTTGAGTGTAGGAGGTAGTGATTTCAGTTCTGGGAATGTGGTGTAATCAAGAAAATCTGACTGAACTCAATCTGATTTTGGTTCCATGTTGCATGAAGGTTAAATATGTTGTGCAGTACTTGCCACCAACTCATTAGTATCTAGAGTTGGATCGCCAAAGAAATATAATAATTCGTCCAAAGGTACGGCTGACTCATCATCTATATCCCATGATTGTTCTGAAAAGGATGAAACTGACAGATCCAGATGGATCTCTAAGTCATCACAAGAATAGGTAGATTCATCTCTAAAAAGATTAGACAACACCTGGAAAAGTGCATCATCCACTATATCCTTTCCAGATGTAAGGGTCTCTCTCCATCCTAAAGGAACCTAATGGTGCTAATCATTCTACAATCTACCCCTAAAGATGAGTACTTTATGCTACTTTCTGAATCGGGTCACTGACACCGGGTTTTCTTCATCTAAAGGTTCACTTCTCTGCTTGGAGAAAGGAACTTCATCATTCTCGTACCATAATCGAAAGTTGCACATGTTATCCTAAGGAAGGGTCACCTGATAATGATATGAGATTCTCTCCAATGATTGGGGATCCCCATGTCGAAGACTATGAAGTCAACTTGATAGTTCTGACACTCAATCATGATAATGACGTTCTTCACTTCTCCCTTAGGTCTCTTCACTTATGGATCTGCGAATTGGAGTAAAGCTCTAGATTTGCGAAGTGGTTCTAACTCCAATTTTATGATATAATACTAAGGGAAAGAAGTTTATGGAAGAACCATTATCCAATAGTGTGTGTGCAAATGTGATGTCATCAATACGACTCTCCACGTAGTAAGCACCCATGTCTCTCTTTTTCTTGACAATGTCTGACTCTTGAGATAATATGTTGTGGCTACTGATAAGACGTGTGTCTTTACATTTTGGTTCTCTTTCTTCATGTTAATCCTAGTAGGTGTGCATCTCACCTTAAGGAATTTATGGAATGCAGGATGGTTAGCCACATACTCATCAAATGGCATCTTTATAGTGATATTTTCTTTACAAAATTGTGCCCTATGGGGTCATCTTTTTGAATCATTTTGATGTGCTTTCATGTCGTAAGAGCATGGAGAAAGGGGTTGAATCTAGAGAAATAGAAGATGAAGAATCTGAATCATGAACTGAAAGATGTTTCTTTGCATTAACGGAAACAGAGTTCTTCATACATGAATCTTTTTGATGCAACATGGAATCAACATCAAAACTATCTACTATAGGTTGTGGAATAGAATATGAAGTGGTTGAAGGATATTGAGAATCCTTAAGCGCATCACGGAAGCGTGTTGATGGCATCGTATGCACTCAGAGCAACTAGTCGCACTAGATGCTAGATGCGGCGGAAATTAAAATTTTTTAAAACTAAATCTGAAACCACATGATCACGAGAACACTTCTCGGATCGTTTCATCAAACCACAAGTATAAGGAATACCTCTTGAAGCGTGACTGCGATCGTGAGATCCCAAAGTAGAGATCCTCCTGTCTCAAGTCCGATCCACGAAGAACGCACTTGCGGGCATGATGATGAGTCACGTTCCTTCCCGCAATCCTCGATGAAGATCCAAGCGATGGCTCCCCCGATTTCGTCAAACGAAATCCGTCGTGTTCCTTTAGAGTTAGAAACTCCAAAGAAGAAGGAGATCCTCAAGTCGTCGAAGAAGAAGCCGAGAGTCTCTCCTTTCTCAACACAAGATGGATGGCCATCCTTTGGAGGAGAGAAGGAGAGAGAGGGCGAGAATATGATAAAGAGAGAGAGAGAGTTGTAACCTTGTACAACTCTTAATGATGTACCTTGGAAGGCTACCCTAGCCCTCCTTTTATATTAGTTTAGGATCCATTGGATCTCAATGCATGGACTCATAGATCCAACGGCTAGGCTTGGTCTATGTAAGATCAATGGCTATGATTGTTGTTGGTTAAAAACCAACAACATTAATTTAAATTAAAATATGTTGCAACATTATCAACATAATTTAATTTAACTAATTAAGAGATAATGTGATAACAAAAAAGGGAGTCAACCAACCACCCTTGATTATAGGGAGCATCACCTATGAATAATTCATAGGTGACGCCACCATGAATTTTGTGGTTATTTTTCCTCCTTTTTATTTTATCTTATTATTCCTTAATTAATTTTGTAATAACAATTATCACAAAATTATTCACCAAATTAATTTGTGGATATTTCAATAATTCCATTGAAAATACGTGAATCATATTCACATCCCAAACTAATTTGTAAATGACATTTCCAGTTTATTAATAAATGTGAATCCAATCCACATTTAATAATTAACAAATGTTATTTCCATAATTTCTCTCTCTTGTGTATATTATAAATCATATTTACAATACACAAATATTATGGATAATAATATCCACATTCTCTAATCCTTGATAATTAAATCCCATTTAATTATCTTGGATAATCATTCTCACAATATGAATCATATTCATATTAAGCTTGATAATTAAACCTCATTTAATCATCAAGTTCTTCTTGCTTGGATATGAATTTCATCAAATGAATTATTCTTGAACCCTTTCAAGAATAATGTGCTTTCTCTGCGGATACTTGGAGATAAGGACAGGGCGATTGTATCGTTCCATGTATAGTGACTTGGATATTAAGATTTCATCTCAAATCCAGATCTTACGAACCTCCCATAGATGCTTGATTAAATCAAGACCGCAGATCTAATCTTCTCATTGTATCTGAATCCCATTCAGACCAATGTCCAACACTTGGACTAAGATCAGATTGCTTCTCTACTGAAAGGAGTCACTAAAATCCAGACCTGTTTCGTCACTCCCTCGGAATGGAAGCGTCATGGATATACAATCGTTTATGATCACATCACCCTCAGGTATTCCCAATACCTGTACATCCTGCATACTGGAAGACCCATGGTCAACCTGATGATCAAGATCAATTTTATACTATTTTCTTCAAGGTTTGATAACTAAGTTTCTTATTTGATCATTGGGATTTGGTATCGGTCATATACTTTCCAAAAGCATATATCATACCTAGGTCTTGATCATATAGTTTCCAACAGTATATATCAAACGTACAAATTCAGTCAAGCTTCCAAAGCAAGACGACCGTGCACGGAATTTGATTCTTCCCAATATCTCATGAGTGAGCTCATGTCTTCCAGTTCAGTAGTGAACCTGTATGATCCCTTTGAGAGATCGTATTACTCATATGCCCTTATATGCACACCAACGCGCCGGTGTATAGACCTTGGTTAGGTCATCAACCTATTGGTCTGCTAAATGTACATACTCAGACATATAGCAATACACCTGTCTCCGGTCAGAGGATGCGTGCCTATGCTGTGACAACATTCAACATAGGACTTAGGTTATCTCGATCTCGTTAAGTCAACCCATTGACCTAACTAATCTGACACCTCCGAATCTTTATTCCTATGTAGAGGACCTGCATCAAGAGGTCGGTCAGATATCAACCTATGTGAGAAAAGGATTGCAATCTCCTACTCAGGCTAGAGATCACATCTTAACAATCATTTGACGGTGCTTGATGAGTCCTCAATCTAACCCATTAGATATTCATCCAAGCACCAGCCTCTATGATTCAATAATTGAATCAACAGCTGTATGATCATTAAAACAGCCATGGTACATAACTCTAATTGTACTAAGGGACCTTTTATGCAAATTATTTATTCTTCATTTCATATCAGGGAATGATATGTGCAATAACATTTATTGCATAATGGCTCGTCGTGGGCTCACATGTCCAACAATCTCCTGCTAGCCCAAAGAGCCATTAATGGGCTAATCATTTAAACCCACACTCATGTGACAATCATATGCTATTTAAAAAAAATAGCTAGGTAAGCTGATCAGTCACTCTATTCCCGCGAGACTACGCCAAGTCCTTTTACGGCACTTGCATATCCCTAGGTAACAGTGCTCGCATCTAATGCGAATGTTGCATCTTATGAAACCAATACTCAATCTAGTCAAAGCAGTTATAGTGTCCTTGACACTATTGTTCAAAAGCTATTATAACCAGTATTTCCATAATCCTTATCAGAATACCCTTATTCCGGGAGATCACTATCTCTTAAGGTATCCACAGTTAAGACCTTTTAGATCTTAAGCTTTTGAAGATAAGACTTTGAGATCACTATCTCAAAAATCTTGTCATCTATGAAGATTTTGTTATTACTGCAACCAAGTGTTTTCTTTCCATAGTGGGATTAGCAACACTTTACTGCTCCCACTGCACGGCAGATGTCTGGCTTTTGTATACATCTAGCATACACTTAGCTTTTCGTAACTGATGCACAAGTGTAAGTAGTTCTAGCATTCACTTCCTCAACTCTTTGAGGTGCTATCCCTTTAGATAGGTTAGTACCAAATCTCAAGGAAGGAAGCCTTTCTTGGAATTTCCAAAAAATGGAACATATCCAAGGTGGACTACTAATGTGACAGTCCCAATACCCTCTTTTCTTTGCTTCTGAACAACTTCAGAACTAAGATCTAAGAGGTATTCTTGAGATCATATCTCAAGGTATGGAATAGCTAGTCTATAAACACTTATTATCATCCTTATATCATTCCAAATGATTAGGATACTATCTACATTTAGCACGATGAACACAGTAGCACTCCCATCAAGCTTCACATGGTACATCAAGATTCTATCTGAAATCATAACACTTATGATTTCGTCAAATCTTATGTTCCAACTACAAGAAGCTTATTTGAGTCCACAGATGGATTTCTTTAGCTTTCACACCTTACTTTCCCAAATCATGAAGCCCTAGGGCTACTTCATGTGAATATCCTCAGAGAGGTATTCTTTAGAGGAATGCAATCTTGAATTACATCCTGAAGATGCAATAGTCAAGTTGTGTAGCTAAGGTTAGCAATATTCCGATGATTTCAAGCATGGTTTCCGAAGAGCAAGTCTCATTGGAAGCAATGTCTTCTCTTCTGGTGTGTAGCTTATGGCTACGAACTGAGCTTTGAAGGTCTCTACCTTCTCATCAGGTTCCCTTTCTCTTGAAGATCCATTTACACCCTAATGGGTCTAACGCTTATAGGTGGATCCTTGAGGGTCCATATACAACACTTGTATATGAAGTCTACTTTAGACTTTATTGCTAATATCCATCTTTCCATGTCATGATGCTTAGGATCTTTATCTCATGAAGCCCGATCATTTTCAGACTTAACAGACACATGGAATACATCTTCAAACTCATTTGAAGAGGTATTAGTGCTTCATCTTTAATTGTCCCTTTTAGTTCCCATTTCAGGAGCCTCATTATCTTCTCAAGATTAAATGAGTTACTTCACTTAATTTTCATCTTGATTCTCAAGAGTCTCAATCCTCCAAGAATAACATTCTCAGAGATGAGATCTTTTAAGAATCTCAAGGTCATAAAGTAGGTATCCCATACCATCCTTTATTTTCCTAATGAAGTAGCACTCTCAAGTGCTAGATTCCAGCTTACATGCATGGAACCTTATTAAGGATATATATTATAGTCTTTACTACACATATATATCTGGAAACTAAGAGGAAATTATGCTAAAATTCATCATTGACCAAATCATGTTACACATGATCCAATTGTATCTCCCTACAACTCCATTGAGTTTAGGTGTGTTAGGAGGATTGAGATAGAAATGATATTCATATCTCCATAAGGTATTCTATGAATTTTATCTAATAGGTACTTTCTACCTTGGTTAGATCAAATTCATTTAATCTTCTTTCAAACTTTGGTTCTAAATCAAAATTATGAAATCTTTGAACATTTCAAAGGTTTCTCAGGTGAAGAGAAGAAATCTCATATCATGCATGATCATCAATAGATATCACATATCCAAAATGTTCACTATGATATAGATGATCCACATACATCAATATTTACGAGATACCGAATACCTCGACATCTTACACCTTTCCTAGAAGAAGGGTGTATTGGACATTTCACTTTGAATACAATATTCATAAGTATGTAAGATTTGAAATTTTAGACATTCTAAAGTTCCATCTCTCACTAGTTTATTGATCATATCAATAGACAAATGTCCAAAGCTTGATGCCAGATCATTGTCAAATGATCTTCATCCTCCTATGCATCTTATAAGGTTTGATTTTCAGTATTAGAAATCTTAATGAACCATTCATTAATTTTCTAATTTCGTGGAGTCCAGTAGATGTTAGATTACTATCTGAAATATTTCCATCATAACTCTTTATGATAGTTCTATCTCAGAATTCATGTTTATTTCCAATATTTAGAAACAAACAATGAGTGTACTCTACTATCTAGGTCATAGAGACATTCTCCAAGACTAAGGGCTCTCCCACTGAGAATATGAAGTCTATCTATCCAACAGAGATTGATGCAACAATTACAGCAATATCCATGTAAATGATTACTAAACCTTAATATCAAATTTCCAATCTTCTAATATATATATATATATATGCAACCAATTGCAAATGTCACTAGAAGATTGGGATACAATTATCAGACTTTATCTTATGAAATAAGAAAGTCAGAGTCAATGATTATATGTAGATTATTCTGATGCTCTATCTGAGTCCTTCAGTAAGGATTTTAGACAGATTTGATAGTCATACTATCAACACATCAACTTATTGCAGTATTGGCATTCATCCAACTCTTTGGATGTCACATGGAAGTCACAGAAGTAGGTCGACTCTTTGACTTTCCTTCTTACATCGGTCCGACCCATTCTTCCACTGTACTCTCTTTATCTATAAACAACCATTGTTCAAGACAAAGAATCTCTTATGTTGAATTCAAAGGATTTCAATACTAGAGCATTTCAACATTTATACATGCTTCAGTAAATTCATACAATATGAATATTATGAAGATTCATGAATGACTAGAGTATAGACAATAGAGTGATGACACTCATCATATCTACATACACCTTAACTCTTTGAGATGTAGGTTTAGGTAGGTATTCAAACATTTTGAATACATCATCTCTTTCGAGCTACCATTCTGCATAATGCAGAGAACCATGTCATTCATGATTAAATGTCTAGAGCACATATGTATGCCAAAATATCTTCTTTTATTTTATAAGGATTATTCAACAATTACGATAACCATCGACATGTCACTTCCAAAGTACACTCGATGAAAGATCAAAACTATAAAGACATACGAACCCTAAGGTGATGTCTTATTGTCCTATTTAATTGTCATTCCTCATTATGTTGAGGAAACTTGCACATTGCAACCACATACATTATGTGTTCAATTGCAAGTACAATATGTTGATCATGAGTCCAATCCATGATATTTTACTGGTTATCATTGAGTATAACATTGAGTGGGTTTAATGAAGGATTATCTGAAATAAGAAGTTTGCATAAGTGTATATAAATTATATATACATATTTTACTTTGATTTAGGAATTTTTATATCAAAGTTGTCTTGCCTTGTCAACACTGAAAGTTCATTCCCTTAATCACTTTCAATGTAAGAGATATTATTACCATTATATCTCTATTAAGATCTGGGATCTCCTTTCCTATCTTTGTCGCATCCCAATAATATGAGAACTTACGACTCTGATAAAAAGAAGCGGGAACTCATTCCGCCTTGCAAGTCCAACTTGCATTGCCAATTCGGTCTTTAATACCCGGGCCCACCACCCCTAAGATGATGTTGACCCGTCATTAATTGAACCAACCATCAACGGGCTTAATACTCGCTATACGTAATCCAATATCGCCCCAATAATTTGAGGACTCGATATTGGGGTCACTACATATACGGCCTTACTCTTTCGAGAAGCAAAGAACCCGACCCAATAAAATCATATACATGATCTGTCACTTCGGACAGGCGTCTCCTATATACAACAACTGGCGACGGAATTCTTTGCCTTGACGGGAGACCATGGATGTCACTTATGTGATCCTCCATCTCATATTCAAATTGTAATTAATTATCGTGAATCATATTCACAAAATTAATTCTTCCAAGGGAAATACACATCTATTCATAATAGAGTGTTTTCAATGTGATATAATTAATTTAATTACATTAAATTAAATTAATCATTAATCCAATCATCAATCAACAAACTTGATTATTACTTGAATAGTAGGTATAATCTCAAAGTACGTATTATTCGAATTTTAATAATTACATTGACTTTCTCCGGCATTATACAGTCCCTACCCGCTGTCATGGCCAGTACCGACGAGAGTGGGACGGACCACATACGTTGCAACCCGCGACCCCAATGCTCTCCGACTAGGCACCACATCCGCCTCGGGAAAGGATAATACCAGATAGATCATCATGTACTTTGAGGTTCTCATCGGTTTTTCAACCGAAATTATACCATATAATATACATCAAAACAATTTTGATTATATTATAAGAAGATTTGCTAAAAAAATCCCCAATCCTATTCAAGCAAGAGGGTTTTTCATGTAAAAGTTGTCCTACAACTATTGTAGGATAAACTAAGGTTTTCATGAAATCAATGTTTGTTGATGAACCAATGATCAAGATCTATTATCTCATCATTGTGGTTTAGGCAAATGTCATTCAATGAAATAATTATATCTTTAAATATTTCACAAATATTTATCACTAATTATTCCAGAAAATTAACAATTAATTTTCATCATGATAATTGAATGACTTATCACAAGGTTCAAGATCAAAAAATGTTAATTTCCAGCAGTGACCCCCAATCACTAAAATTAACTTATCTTGATCGATTTAAATCCAAAAAATGCAAGCTCAGTTTCCAAAGATTTCCTATTTGATTTATTAAAGAACCCAGGTGATCATACACGCATTTCGAGGCGGATTAAAACCGTAATTATCTCTTTAATCACATTTAAATTCGCAGTTCCCGCAACAGTGAATATAGTCATATTCAAAAAGCCGTATCTTGAGCAAATGAAGTCCAAATTTAGTAAACTCAAGTCCTATGGTTTCCTTGTTTAATGGGGAACAAAAACCAATTGAAAATTTCGTGTAAACATTTTAAATAGTACAGAAAAATTCAATTAGACAGAGGATATCGAGAATCCTTAAGCGCATCACGGAAGTGTGTTGATCGCATGGTACGCAATCGGAGCAACTAGTCGCACTAGATGCTAGATGCGGCGGAAATTATTTTTTTTAAACCAAAGATGAAACCACATGATCACGAGAACACTTCTCGGATCGTTTCATCAAACCACAAGTATAAGGAATACCTCTTGAAGCGTGGTTGCGATCGTGAGATCCCAAAGTAGAGATCCTCCTGTCTCAAGTCGATCCACGAAGAATGCACTTGCGGGCGTGATGATGAGTCACGTTCCTTCCCGCAATCCTCGATGAAGATCCAAGCAATGGCTCCCCCGATTTCGTCAAACGAAATCCGTCGTCTTCCTTTAGAGTAAGAAACTCCAAAGAAGAAGGAGATCCTCGAGTCGTCGAAGAAGAAGCCGAGAGTCTCTCCTTTTCAACGCAAGATGGATGGCCATCCTTTGGAGTAGAGAAGGAGAGAGAGGGAGAGAATATGAGAAAGAGAGAGAGAGTTGTAACCTTGTACAACTCTTAATGATGTACCTTGTAAGGCTACCCTAGCCCTCCTTTTATATTAGTTTACGATTCATTGGATCTCAATCCATGGACTCATAGATCCAACGGCTAGGCTTGGTCTATGTAAGATCAATGGCTATGATTGTTGTTGGTTCAAAAC
The DNA here is from genome assembly GCA_037367405.1 of Ottelia alismoides. Taxonomy (NCBI): domain Eukaryota; kingdom Viridiplantae; phylum Streptophyta; class Magnoliopsida; order Alismatales; family Hydrocharitaceae; genus Ottelia; species Ottelia alismoides. The sequence continues at coordinate 140,804 of JAZKJV010011204.1, read as the reverse complement.
CAACAACATTAATTTAAATTAAAATATGTTGCAACATAATCAAACATAATTTAGTTTAACTAATTAAGAGATAATGTGATAACAAAAAAGGGAGTCAACCAACCACCCTTGATTATAGGGAGCATCACCTATGAATAATTCATAGGTGACGCCACCATGAATTTTGTGGTTATTTTGCCTCCTTTTTATGTTATCTTATTATTCCTTAATTAATTTTGTAATAACAATTATCACAAAATTATTCATCAAATTAATTCCAAATTAATTTGTGAATATTTCAATAATTCCACTGAAAATACGTGAATCATATTCACATCCCAAACTAATTTGTAAACGACATTTCCAGTTAATTAACAAATGTGAATCCAATCCACATTTAATAATTAACAAATGTTATTTACATAATTTCTCTCTCTTGTGTATATTATAAATCATATTTACAATACACAAATATTATGGATAATAATATCCACATTCTCTGATCCTTGATAATTAAATCCCATTTAATTATCATGGATAATCATTCTCACAATATGAATCATATTCATATTAAGCTTGATAATTAAAACTCATTTAATAATCAAGTTCTTCTCGCTTGGATATGAATTTCATCGAATGAATTATTCTTGAACCCTTTCAAGAATAATGTGCTTTCTCCGCGGATACTTGGAGATAAGGACAGGGTGATTGTATCGTTCCACATATAGTGACTTGGATGTTGAGATTTCATCTCAAATCCAGATCTTACGAGCCTCCCATAGATGCTTGATTAAATCAAGACCGCAGATCTAATCTTCTCATTGTATCTGAATCTCATTCAGACCAATGTCCAACACTTGGACTAAGATCAGATTGCTTCTCTACTAAAAGAAGTCACTAAAATCCAGACCTGTTTCATCACTCCCTCGGAATGGAAGCGTCATGGATGTACAATCGTTTATGATCACATCACCCTCAGGTATTCCCAATACCTGTACATCCTGCATACTGGAAGACCCATGGTCAACCTGAAGATCAAGATCAATTTTACACTGTTTTCTTCAAGGTTTGATCACTAAGTTTCTTATTTGATCATTGGGATTTGGTATCGATCATATACTTTCCAAAAAGCATATATCATACCTAGGTCTTGATCATATACTTTCCAAAAGTATATATCAAACGTACAAGTTCGGTCAAGCTTCCAAAGCGAGACGACCGTGCACGTAATTTGATTCTTCCCAATATCTCATGAGTGAGCTCATGTCTTCCGGTTCAGTAGTGAACCTGTATGATCCCTTCAAGAGATCGTATTATTCATATGCCCTTATATGCACACCAACGCGCCGGTGTATAGACCTTGGTTAGGTCATCAACCTATTGGTCTGCCAAATGTACATACTCAGACATATAGCAATACATTTGTCTCCGGTCAGAGGATGCGTGCCTATGCTGTGACAACATTCAACATAGGACTTAGGTAATCTCGATCTCGTTAAGTCAACCCATTGACCTAAATAATCTGACACCTCCGAATCTCTATTCCTATGTAGAGGACCTGCATCAAGAGGTCGGTCAGATATCAACCTATGTGAGAAAAGGATTGCCATCTCCTACTTAGGCTGGAGATCACATCTTAACAATCATTTGACGGTGCTTGATGAGTCCTCAATCTAACCCATTAAATATTCATCCAAGCACCAACCTCTATGATTCAATAATTGAATCAACAGCTGTATGATCATTAAGATAGACAACGTGCATAACCCTAATTGTACTAAGGGACCTTTTATGCAAATTATTTATTCTTCATTGCAGATCAGGGAATGATATGTGCAATAACATTTATTGCATAATTGCTCGTCGTGGGCTCACATGTCCAACAGTGGTATCCTCCACAACCGGAGATGCAATGTCCTCCATAGACTCGGAAGTATATCCATGATGCTGATGCTGCAGACACGCTCTCCTTCTTCTCTTAGCTCCCTAAGTAGAAATGCTCAAATGGTGTTGATGGGATTCCGAAATATGCTGCCTCTCCTCCTCATCCTCTGAAGGCTCCTCAGGTAGAGCTCCAGAGATACCCCTCCTCGTGTCCCTTTCCCTGTCGGATATGATCACGATCCTTCTGCTCTTAAGTGACATGTGATTAGCCTCGAAACATGAAAGAATCTCATGTTCAGATCTAGGAGATGTTGAATAGTATTCCTAACCAAAATGCTGTTGAGAACTAGATCGGTTCAGGCTATTGGGGTTAGCTTGAACATGGGTTGGGATTTAGGTAGAGGGTGAAGACTGCTCATCTCTCCATTTGGATAGACGGTTGACATCCACCCGTAAGTCATGAATTTTGTTCATGTATGAACGGAGCTCATCGAGTATCTGTCATTGTATGTCCACGGGACCAGATGAAGAAGGAATGGGATAAGACTGGGAAGAAGAACGAGAAAACTGGCCCTACTGGCAAGGTTAATGCCTCTGTTGTTGCTATTGCTGGGGTGTTTGCTGAAATTGCGGGCCCTCCTGGCATGCCTTGTAATGGCCATGTTAGCCAAACTGTTGGTACTATTGTCACTGTTGTTGGGGTGGTTGGAATCTAGTGCTCTGTTGTGAATGAGGTGGTGCAGTGGTGAATGCGATGTTGCGCTCGGTGGATGCTGGTATGTTTGTCGGTCCCCCAAACTTCCCTGCCTCGTAGGGTCCTGAGTATACCATACTCCATTCACCTCCCAAACTGATGGAATTTCCTCCTGAACTATCTCTTTTGATGGAGGGGTCAGCTGGAAAGAGTAGGGGGAGGATTGGTTCTGCTCCCACAACCGGGGTTGACCTGATACCAGCAACTCATGAACATGGTGAACTCAGTAAACGGGAACAACGGGTGCAGTCATGTTGGGTATCCTTATCTTAAATACCTTCTCAGTCAATCCTTCTTTTTTGGAATTTCAGAGATGCTTCGATCTAACTCATCAATGCTCCTTTCAATCCTCTCAACTATTGTAAACTTGTCTATAATAAGCCCCATGCTGGAGATCATCTCCTGAGAGAGACCAACTACATATGACTTTCCCCTCCAGATAAGAGTGAATCAGGGGAAGATGTATATGCCATGCTGGATATATGTGAGTTGTCGGTTTCAGCCATCTGCTCGAACACCTTCCAGATGGTATCCGATACTAGTTACCTCCATAGGTAGCGCTCACTAAACCCTGCATCTTAGGGTTGAGACCAATGAAGAACGATTGGACCAAGATGTTGTCATCTATTCCATGACAGGGACACTTCTGCAGGATGTCCTTTAACCTTTCCCATGCATCATAGAAGGCTTCATGGGGTAGCTGGGAAAAGCTCGTAATGCATGTCCTCATCATGTTAGTTCTACTCAGGAGGTAGAACTTCTTCAGAAATAAGTCCTTGAACTGGGCATAAGCGGTTACTGTAATTCCAAGATTTTTCACCTAGTAGTCAGCTTTGCCACTTGAGGAAAATGGAAGGGTTGTGAGCCTAATATAATCATGGCTAACCCTAGGATGTCTAAGGTTAGTGCAGACGAGCTCGAAGTCCCTAAGGAATGCATGTCTCCTCAGAAGCATTCCCATCAAAGTGCAGCAGTAAGTTCTAAAACTATAGCTTCAACTCAAAACCAACTTCAGTTTCTTCTGGACTCAAATAATTCTAAATTCTATATTGTCTGGGGTTGTACGCCGCATCTGTTGGTGGTTCGAACCCAACATTTCGCTATCCTAACTGAGCTCTGAGTAGTGCATGTTACTTCTTAGATGCAGTTAATCTGGCTAGTACCATTGTCATCGAATCTTCGGAGATTTCTTCTTCCTCTTCTTTTTTCTTTCGAGGTATTTTACTTGAATCTTCTTTAAGGCCTACATCAACAACGTGTTCTTGATTAGAAGAGGATTTATGAATCAAGATATTCTCATCGAGGCAAAGGTCTTCCTTGGTGAGGTGGGAAGAGAGAAAGGGAATGGTTTAATAGTAACCATTCTGATAGTGAGTGATGTTGTGCTTAAGAGGGTCATGATTCTGGGGTGGTCCAGGTTGTGCTTGAACCTTTGAAGACGTACTTCTTGGTGGGTTCAACGAGAGATTGACAAAATCTGAATAAATATCCCCCCAATTAGACATCTTTGATGTCAAAACCGTTTAGAACATGGTATTCAATGAGGTAAAAGTTCTACGGTGCACATAAATGTATGAAGAAAATTCATACAATACAAACGCAATTCAAACCCTCAATTTCACCAACTCAACACGTGATGGTCGTTAAGCTTCGATCGAATTATCTGATCAATTTTGGTTGGTGCTAAATGCAATCTATGAAAGATTAATGAGTTGCTAGGTGCCCGTATTTCCCTACATACCAGCGTGGTTCTTACGACTACTTGGACCTACTTTCAATTAGTATAGGAGTAAGTATGGTCCGTATAAATATGGCTACCCATTTCTTGAAGATAAAGCCTTAAAAGGTGTCCTTTAAACCTCCGACTCTTCTAAGGAAATCCGGACCGTTTACCGGCTACCCTTAGATCCTCACTAAGAAGTATTTAACTGCTTAAAAAGAAAGAACCAGTAGTCTATATGAAAATACTAGCATGGCACTATCCTAGTGACGTATCTCTCTCTCACTTGGAAGTAAATTCAAACAATGAGGGCTTTACGCACCCGTGAACAAGGTTCTTTTTATTCCAGTTTCTTAATCGACCTGCTCAATTCAGTCCCAATTTTAGAGTTAGGTAGTCACTTGAAATGTAATCTGAGCACACAAACACATCTATCGTTTAGTCTCAATTTCCTTTTGGATCTTAAGTTGTAAAACAAGAGAGGAATCGGAAATCAGAATGCAAATGTGAAACAATGATGCATGCTCAAAAGAAGGTATACTTACAGTGACTCCCAACACTCTCCATGTGTTACGTAAAATAGAAATTTTAAATTTACACTAATGCACGCATATCGAGAAAACATCACCTAAACAATATAGTATTAGAAGGGAAGAATTGAGTTAATTTGAGCTAAGTGTCTATGTGCATCTCATTATAAATCTTATCATATATGTGAATCTTCTAAGATTTATGTGGCATAAATTATGATGGGCACAAACAAATTTGATGTTACACTACCATGTTCCTAACCTTAATTTTGCCACTCAAGTCGAGCCCCACCCTCACTGAAGAGTGAAACAGGTCTCGATACACCACAAACTAAAGTGCAACTTCTTTTTACATGCACGAGCTCTCAAAAAAGAGCCATTATAAATGAGAAAATTACCTAAATTAATACAATACAATAATTACAAAAATTGAAAATGCTATCTAAAATAAATTAATTCTCCTTGATCTTCAACAATTTGCGTGTGTCATGTCCGTCGACCATTGATGCACTCCAAGTTCACCGGGCCCTTACAAGGTTAATAAAATTTATGTTAGAGAGATAGGTAAATATATATAATAAGTAGAAAATAATTGAGAGAAAAATGGAATAAATACAAGGTGTCTCGGGGGCAGACTACACGAGTAAGTGAAAATCTATTTTTTCAAATTAATCCCTAAGATATTTGCCTCTCCGACAATGACATCATCAGATGGCTCGTTATATATGTGATATAATTTGTACTTGTTGTAATACAGGTACTTAGAGAATTGTTCAGAACTGAATCAAAGATCTCCGTGAAGAGGAATCAACTTAAATTTATATCTCATGTAAGTCGGGGGTCGAACACAAGGAGGCAAAGGAACAACATCGAGTTAATTCAAAAATTTTGATCTAGGTTTAAAATGCAGTTTTTTTGTATTTTTTTATGAAAAATAAATGTGAATGCAATGTGTGGGTGAATTAAGTAAATAAGAAAGCACACAACTTAGCCAAATTAATTTTAATAGGAAATAACTCCAATTTAGCTACATTGTATTTTTTCTATAAACTTAATCTAGTGATGAATGCAGGACATTTTTTTTTAATTTTAAGAGTTAAAATGCAACAATGAAAAATGCTCACTTTTATGGGTTTTTATGCAATTTTTCACACTAACAGAATGCAAAAATTATATAAAATTTATTGGAAATTAAACATGATGAAATGAGACTACAGGAGTTTTTTTAAAAAAAATCTCATAATATTTGAATTTTTTAATGAAAATAGAGTGAAAGTAAGTAATTAATTCCTAATAAATCCATAATGCCAATTTATCTAATGATCAAATTATCTGGAAAGGTATTTTTAATGAGCAATGCAGGAGAGATGGAATTTCATAAAAATAATGTGGGGATTTAATTAAAAATCTATTATGAAAATCACTCTACAATTTATTTAAGGTACAAGACAACTCCAATTAAGATGAAATTTAGATAGTAATTCTAGCACATTTCAAGGTATCATTTATAATTTTTGAGGAATTTTTAGAGCAACTGTAGGTTAAATATGAATTTAAGATCATAGATTGGGTGAAATATGCAATATATCACTTAAACAAGTTTAGTTATTATATAGAGCTCACAAATCTAAATAAATAGCCAACTGGTAGTTAATTAGTTGCTCACCATCATGACATTTTTCACTAAATAAAATGATGTGAAATTGAAGTCAAAATCAATGCATGAACATAGGGTTATCCGTGTAATTTCAGAAATTTAAATTAAATAGAACAAAACAAGCATCGAGACTTGTTCCTAAATACGAAAACGTAACGAGATCAAAATGTATTTTTTTCCAAAAAAATAAAGAAAGATATACCTTCTTCTTCCTTCTTCTACGGTTAGGGATCGATGGGAAGGAGGGCGACGATTACTGCACTACAGCGCGACCTACGTGGGGAGGCGTTGGCCGAGGCTGCGTGGAGGTCAGCGACGACTTCTGGAGGATGACGACGTACGGGCGGGAGTGGCGGCGTAAGGTCTGACGCGGGAGGTATCGTGTGCGGGGACTGAGGTGCGGATCAACAGAGGAGGAGGGCAGCCGGTGGCAGAAGTTGGGAGCGGTCGCTATGAACCAACTGTCGAACGTTAGTGCATCTAGTTGATCGTCGTTAGTGGCAGTGCTGAGGGTGGTGGGCCGGCCTGAAGGTGGCGGCCAGGCCGTTGTTTTTTATACTTTTTTTATTGTTTAGATTTGAATTTTTATAATTTAATTTTTTAATGTTTTGTTTACTTAAACAACGAGTATAATAATTAGAAAATACAAAGAGAATGATGGTGATGGTGATGTGCTTTAGAGAAAAATTTAAAATAAACAGATGAAAGGTGTGTATGAGGTGATGTGATGTGATAAAAATGAGAAAATAAAAATGATGTCCAATGGTAAAAAGAGGAAATTACCTACAATAGAAGCGGTCGCCTATGGTGTGGTCAAAGAAGCACAGTCCTCACTCGAATCGCAGGCGAGCGATGAGCTTGAGCAACGCGCGAGTGTGACCGGTGTTTGCCGAAATGCCAACGGATCTCACCGGAGAGAAAGCGATCGTTGTTCCACTTCGTCATTCACTGTCACTGAGACGGGTGGTTGGAGCTCTCAATTCTCTCCCGCATAAAGGTGGATTAAATACAAATATGAGAAGAATAAGATGTATAAAAAGAGATGGAAAATACAGGTTAAAAAGGTGGTGGAGTTGAATGGGAGGTTAGATTAATGGTAGAGTTGAATGGGAAGTTAGATCGATGATGGAGTTGAATGGAGGTTAATGTAACAAGAGAAGTTATTGTAGAGAATGTGAATAAAATAAAAGAAAAACAAATAAATAAAGTAGGACTAAAATACAATAAAATAAAGAGAAGAAAAAGAGGGGAATTTACAAAACAAGACAAACAATATGTACATTTTTTACTTCTCTAATTTTATTTTTTGTATTTTTATTAAATGATATTTACAACATAAAAAAATATTAAAAATAAAATACAACACAATAATAATTTTTTGGATTTTTTAGTAAGAAAAAAGTAAATAAAAAATGAACAAAGAATGAATATTTACATTATATACAATGTAAACCTAGGCCCCAAAATCCATATTTTTCAAACGAGCTTCGATTTTAATGAAACCACTTTCATTGGATAGATAATTTTCTAACTTAAACTTTAAAAGTGAGATTGGTGAATTTGGAGTTCAAACGGAGCGGGAATTTGGTCAGGAAGTTGGACTTTACGACCTTTTCTCTTTAGGATCTAGGAGTATTTATTTGAGGTGAAATTTATTTTTTGTATACATTTTTATAAACAAGTTAGAAAAGAATTAGCTTAAAAAGTGTTGAAATGAATTTATTAAAAATACATGAAGTTTTGAACTATTTACAAGTAAAAAACTCCTTTATTTTGTGGCCTTTTATTATTGATTTATTTTGTAAAATATAATATACATTAATTAGTGTATTTTAATTACAAGAGTCATTTTATTAATTTATTTATTTTATGGACATTTATTTGAGATTTTACTCAAGGATTTTGCTATGATCAATAGATTGAGATGATAAATTGCAGATTCATCATTCGGTAATGGCTCGCGTTCGTCAGAATGCTCGGAGGTAGGGCCAGAAGGGGGCTCCTCCCCCTTCAACCTCACATACTACAAGGTGGTATGTTGAAGAAGATGGTCGAGCCTCTTTAGGATTCCAAGGCTCCAACAGTTGGGTTTCATATCTGCTCTGAACACTCCTCTGAGTGTCACTATAAATATGTTGCTTCTCGCTCCGAATATGCCCTCGGATTCGATCAAGGGAAGGTCGAACAACCAGCAAGAAGGTGGATATGCACGATCTTGGAAGAATCGACTTCAAGATTAGTAGGTTGTTCTTGTGTAGCGATAAAGAATATGTCCAGAACTTGGGGACTTTTAAATCAAATTTTGCATGATAATGGTTTAATCTGGACTTGAGCTTTGGAGATAAACTAAATACAAATACCTACAATGGCAATTAAGGAACCTAAAAAGTAACTAAAATGAACATAAATTTGGATGGAAGAGGTCACTGAGGAATGAAGGCATACAACTTTCTATAGTCACTCGATAGGTTGGCAAAGTTCGTGGAGCTCGACATGGCCGCTACGACCATGATGCAAGGCAAAGAATGTCTTGGAACTCTTCATGGATCCTCTGTCTTCCATGTAGAGGCTCGATCTATGTCGTCTGTCACTCAAGGTGGCCGGAACATAACGGAGAAGGTGTAAAATCGGTCAGGAGGTTCTGTTGCTGAAGTTTAGTTGAAATGGCAAACTTGATTGGATTAAATAGTGAATACGACAAAGGGGTAAAGATGATCCAAGGGTTGGCGTCAAAGTTGGTTGTTTGGAGGAGAGAATGTATAAGTTGGATTTAACTTAGGAAAAGATATGAAGGCGGGAGAAATGGTGGAAGGCGGGTGGTTGGAACAGAAGTCCAACTGCTTCTTGAGGAAGAAGAAGAGTTGTGGTGCTGACACGTGTGAGAACCACATATATCCAAGGCCAAATTACATTATAAATTATATAAAAAATATCAAATAATATTATTTCAAATAGGTAGAAAATTTTAAAATTTAAATTATCTAAATTATAATGTATTTTGCATAAATAAATAATGCATATTTTATAATACATAAATAAAAGAATAATAAATATATATAGTATACCTTATAATCTTATAAAATTTTAATTCAAAATTTTAATATTAAAATTTACTTTTATATTTATTAATTAATATAGTAATAAATTAAATTTGTATGAATTTTGTATATTTTAATAAATTGATTTACATATATTAGTGTACTATGTATAAAGTTAGTCATTGTTGTATTTTCATCCTTATCTCCCCCCACTTTATTGTTTGTCAACCAATACATGTTAACTTGTACTCGTGGGTTAGGTTATATAAATATATCTGACAGCTATATTTATATTTCTTAAGCCATTATGTACAATATATACATATTTATAATCTGCGTTATTTTCTTTTATTTATTTTTATTTTTTCTTATTTTTATACCTTTTTAATGCATAAAAATGCATTTTTATTTATGAATGAGATTTCTATAAAAGACAGGAACTAATGCATATTTACATGTATTTGTTAAGGGTCTTAATATGAAATGCGACAGAAATATTAATGAATCATGGATTCATTAGGTTGTTATTGTTGATACTAGTGTCGGTGATAAGTTGGTTGCTAGTAGTTCTACTTCATGTGTATCCGTGTTGTGGAGGTTGGTGATGAGGTTGGTTCTGTTGGAAGTTTCTCCCACCTTTTTGTGGGTGATATGTCATGATAGCCATGTTATGAACCTGAAGTTGTCCCTGAGGATGGGCTAGTTGTTGTCTGTTGTTCTGCAAGCCATTCACCTCCTGAATTTGTGGATGAGGTGGGAAGAATGACTAGACATAGGATGGTTGGGGCTCAGGATGGTAGACCACCATCTGTATCAGCATTTATTACGGTGGTTGCTCGAGTGCCTACACATAATACATGTTCTGGACCTGAGGTTTCCCTAAACTCAACTATTGTTATTGATGCATATTAGGTTCTTTTTGCTCGATGAGAGTTTCAATCGATGATGCCACAGAGTTTCACGAACTGATGCTACTCACCAACAACTCCAACTACTTGGTGATCATGTTGAGCTTGTCTAACGACTTGATTCTTTGCTCAATAACAACCATCTTCTCTAGGTATTGTGATCTCTTATCGTTGATATCCCCCTTGGATAGATGGCTCCCAAATATGCTCATCGTGGAGCTCTCGTCCATGTCCTCTATGTGTGCTTCCATGTTGACATGTTTGTGGTGGACTGATGGAGTCTTCTGATAGGCTCTGGATAAAGATAGGGCGGCCTCTCCTTCAGCCATCATCTCAAAGATATGCCATACAACATCTCCATCTTTATTAAAATGTGAGCCACCACAAGTGGCATTTACCACCCTCTGGCTTTCCTGAGTGAGGCCTCTAAAGATATGTTGTGTTGGGGGCACTTCTTCTGAAATCCTTAATCTTTCCCATATTTTATGAATGCTTTTGTGGGGTTGATGGAAAAAGTTAGAGATCATGGCATGCATCTGGTTCAAACAATTGAGAGGGTAAAATTTATGGAGAAAAGCTGACTTCAGCTCCTTCCAAGTTGTCACCACCCTCCCCAAATGATTCATAACATAAGTACCTTTTCCTGAATCGAACGGGAAGGCTATTATTTTGACAATACCCAACAGAATGTTGGGTAATGAGTAGTACAACATATGCATCTGAATTGCTGCAAATGTATGTATAGTTCATTGGTGTTCCCGTGAAATGTGGGAAGAAGCGACAAGATCTGCATCTCCAGCTCAAACTGTGCATGAATTAATGGAATCTGAATCCACAAGGTCACTTGGCCAGCACCAGGGTTATATGTTTGCTTCATTGTTGGCTTTGATTTCTCTCTCCTTGCACCTCCACCTCCACGGGGTCCTCCTATGTATTGGTTATCATCGTCATCTCTATGTTGTTCATCATATACTCTTCCTTGGGTTTCTCTTCCTTATGATCTCCTCCTAAAATCATTCAGCATTTCTTGGAAGGCAACTTAGGATAATGCGTGATCATTCAGCTGCTGTTGAATTGCTTGAATCGATGTTATTATATGAGTATTCACTTCATTATGATTTGTGTCATGATGTGTACTCTACTATTGCCTTCCCTTCCCATTTCCTTGAGAAACCATTTCCGAATCAGACTGAGTCTTGGTCTCCAGATCGGGTTCTTGATCTGCAATTGGAAAGATGCCCCGAGTGGTTTGAAAGTAAGCACCAATTTATATAGATAACAGTTCAGAATTAGGGTCAATTCTAAACTTTACTAAATATAGAAAAGTGTAAGGAGTGAAATCAATCTCCATCCAAAAGGGACAAAATTCGGAAAGAGAGTTTTCTTGATATGTATGGGAGAGAAGAAGCGAGGACTCTCGAGATTGACCCGCAAAATCTGGACTGGTCTCTCGGGAATCGCACTCGAAATATTAGGGATGTTGCATCCATGGAATTGATGTGGGTGTCGATGAAGTCCCGACTAAACCATCCATGTATCGGCATCTTGAGGAACAATAGGAATAGAGGAAGAATTAGAAATAAGGTGATCAACGAAGATGAAGATGTGAAGAGAAGATAGGAGACGACTCAAAGTGAGCAAAGTGAAAAGGAACGAAAACATGTAAATGAAAATGGTGTAAGTGTGTGGGACTAATGTATGACCTTAAGCTAATTCAAAACAAACATTCAATGGATTTTTCAACTCAACCATGTGAAGCAGTAAGAGTTCGACTATTTTAATCATTTTAGTTTTATTGTTATTCAGGAAATTTGATAGCAAGTCCTTAGAGGTTAAACCTATAGGAGAGTGAGTACTGCCATAATAGTATCTTGTACTTCCGTCTTCCTTTGTAACTTGTAGACTACTCTTTTTTAAGGTCATTGATTTCGATCCAAGGCGGTTGTTCAACCAAAGAATAAGAGTAAGGAAGTCAATAGTGGTGAATCAAGTACTTCCCCCTTGCATGGTACTCGAATGTGGGAAGATGAGATAGATACCCCCATGAAAGGATGGCCTAACATCAATACCTCGAATGAAGTCTGCAAGCATATGAATACCTACTCATATACGTACGATAGAAGAGTTGGTACTTCACCGAGCTTAGGTGATAATCAAGGCAATCACAGACTGGGTTTTTGGCTCTATTCCTTAGGGGTCATGACTCTCTCGGTCAAGACTATACTGGAAAATAATGTGGGCTTTATGAACATAATACAATGAAGTCTGTTACTAACTTTATCTATGGTCAAAGTTATATTAGGAGTCCACTTGTTTTAACTTTTGAATTTTCACTTTTTGAGTATTTTTCAAGAGAATGCCTAACATTTTTTATGAATTTACTTTAAATTCCTATGTTAATCAAAACTGAGGGAGATAGTGGAAAAGCAATGCAAGGTGACACTAGAGTGTGAAACTTATCCTTGTGTCAGAATGATGGATGCTCAGTTAGAAGACTTACATTGCTTCCCAACTCTCTCTATGTGGGATGCAAGACATAAATTTAAATTAAACTACATGAAATTAAAGATGATGAAACTGCCCTAAGCAGGAATCACTATTAACATGAAGCACATGTTTAATTTGATCTAGGTCCAAACGTATTAGAGAATATAGGAGCTTGCTGATAATTTGGGGTTTGGACCTAAATTACTCGATCAAACAATACTAAAGACTATGGTCCCATTCACACAAAACAAATAAAAAAAGGTGGAAAACTCAAATCACGGGAAAAAAAGAAGATAAGTAGAAAATAGTTGGAATAAAAGATACATGGCGACGAAAACCATAAAAACCGCATGGGCCCCCAAGTGAACAAGCACTTTGTAAAATAAGCTCGAATGTCCAAGTGTCGACCATGTATTATTACAAATTATAATGAGTTTCCCTCTAACAAAATGAAAAATAAAAAATAAGTGACTGCTCTACTACTATGCTCTCTCTCTCATTGACTTCTTCATGCTCCCTCCTAATAGCAAGTGAAGAAAGAGCCAATCACCACCTCAAGATGATGTACATCTCCTCCTAGGAAGTCTCCAATTGGCGAGCTCTCATAAAGAAGTCGACAACAGAGATTGGTCAGAACAGATAAACAATTATATAAAAAAGAAATAGAAAATGTAGATAGCTAATGTATACATTATGCTACACGTTACCCCCCGACAATGGTGCCATTTTGTTGATCGATCAGTCTGGGCTGCCTAATGTCTAGTCTCGGAGGGGCATGTAGTGTCTGATAAGTCAGATCTGGCAAATGTTGTATCGACCCTCTTTGGGCTCTTGGCATGTCATCAATCGAATCAAAGTGAACAGTTAGCCCATAATAATATGTATATGCAAATGAAACCTAAGTGTGAGTTAAAATTTACGATAACTCTACAGTAAATGTGTATAGGGAAAGTAAGGTGGACTTTTGAACTACTGAGAGCAAAATGAGGATAGGAATAATTATTAGTAATTAATGAAAATTATTTTTTTCTATTTTCTGCTTTTTTCTAATTTTTATGAGTTTTTAATTATATTTAATTTTATGTATTATTAATTGTTTTATATTTTATATTTTTTAAAATTTATTTCCTTTTAATTTTACAATTCTTAAAATTCATTTTTATTTTAAAAAATAATATATATTTTATATGTGATATAAATAATATATGTAATACATACAATATGTAATATATATATATATATGGTTTTAAACTTTTAAAATATAGGTACAAATAGTCAAAATTTAGAAAATAAATGTATTGTATTTTCGATATTTTTCTCTATTTTTATATAAGTTTTATACTTTTTTTCAAATTTTTAATGTATTAAATATACCAAAATATAATAAATAAGATAAATTGTTTTGGATTTTAAAAAGGATAATATGCTCAAAAATTCCCAAAAAAATTAATATAAATTGTATACAATAAAGAAAAATATAGAATAGAAAACATTCTTTGGAATTGTAAATGAAATTTCTCCGATTTTTGTAGATTTTTTAGGATATCGTAATTTTTAAGGTTTTGGCTTTATATTTTTAATGTTTTTTGTCTGAAGGTAGAATATATGATAATATACTTATACTATTTTTTGGAATTTTTAAAAGTGGATTTATATTTTTGAATTTTAATAATTAATCAGTCTATAAAAAGCTTATTTTTTACTTTTTATAAATTGGAAATTAACTTAAAATTGCATGGAAAAATATATGTGTTAAGTATAGCTAGCAAGCACCTTAAAAATTTTTCCTACATTTTTTTAGAGAAATAATACTATTTATAATAATAAATATATAAAACAAAAATACAAACTAGTAGTGACGTATTTGCAATTTAAATAAAGTTTAAATGCATTTAATAACACTAAGAGTAATGTCGATGGGGCACAATTTTCGAACTTAAATCAACATTTAATAAACACGTGGCAGGGGTATAAATGCAAATAAAGTAAATTACAAGATCTTTCCTACAATATTTCCTAAAGTTTAATAATTAATATACAAATTTTAGCACTAAGTACAAATACCCAAATCCGAAAAGGGATGGAGGCAAAAAGACCAAGCACCTTATGTGCGGGACAACATGAAGTGACTAGAGAGGGATTAAAATGTAATTAAGAAGAAGTTTGGGATTCCTTTTCAAATTTTATAGAAATAGTTAAATTACTAAATATATTTACAAAACTATTAAAATATCACAAAATATGGTGGGGAAGTCTTAGCAATTTACCCCACTAGGTATGCTGATAAATGGTTGGAGTGGCATAACATCGGCGCCACTTAAGTAATTTGACGATGGCTAGAGGATGAGGGTTTTCCCTAATAAGATGGTTGGGAAAGAATCTGAAGCAAAGGCATGATCTAATGGTGGTCATGCCGCTAGGAAGAACACTCAAGAACTCAACACTAGGATTTCTTCGATCGATGATATCTTCGATCTCCAGGGATGTCATCTAATCTTGATGGTCTGCAATCATTCATGGATCTACTCCACACAAACAAGAAGCCTTTAATGGCGTCTAGGTACCATTGTTGGGGACTTGGAGTTAATTGAAGGCTCAGCTAGCTGGGAGTCTGATTTTGAGTCGATTCTGGTCTCAGGTATT
The DNA here is from genome assembly GCA_037367405.1 of Ottelia alismoides. Taxonomy (NCBI): domain Eukaryota; kingdom Viridiplantae; phylum Streptophyta; class Magnoliopsida; order Alismatales; family Hydrocharitaceae; genus Ottelia; species Ottelia alismoides. Next base: position 125,204 of record JAZKJV010011204.1, on the reverse strand, counting down.
CTTCCAGGGTGTATACCTGCAACAAAAAGATCGAGGGGCTCGAGAAGGTTGCTCTTGACCCATTGTTGAAGATGCTAGGCATAGGGTGATGAAAGATGCTGAGATCCGGTGATTGGCGATGGAGGGAGCTCTGATCGAGCTTGATCCATGTAGGATCAAGGAGGAAAGGATTGGGGTTCGGTGAAGAAAGCGATGAGGAATGAAATGGGTGCGGAAGCGAGTCAAATTGTGATAGAGATCATGGTTGATCAAAGTTGGAGCTCTATGCTCTAGAAAACTAAAATATATAGATTAAGATAACCTACTTGCAAATTGATTAAACTAAGACCTAAACTATGATGTATGATTGAAATGCAAAAATAAAACCCAAAATAAACAACTCGTAGATGTGGAGTAGGGAGCAGATTAAACTTCTCCGCCATGACTAAGATCTCCTCTGGTTTGCATTTCACTCGTTGTGGATCGATGTGGACCTCTTCCTGTCACCAAGGGTCACTCAACGGTTCAATTCAAGGGATTGAAGGTTGACCTAGAGGGATCAAAATGCAAAAAGGAGGTGAAGGAGGTTTATTTATGCACATGGTGAGGGACAAAAAGGGCAGAGGGATTGTGTGAAGAGGCAATGGAGTTGGTGGGATCTATGGGGTACCAAGATAAAGGAAGATGAGGGGAGAGATTGGTGAAGGAAGCATGGTTCCTCGAGTAGTGGATCGGGCGTGGAATTTTAGAGAAATTAGAGTTCTTATGACTTCTAATATGGTAGACGACTGATGAAAGGATTGTTGACCCGCGAGTCAACAGTCCAAGGGTTCTAGTAGGTCCACGTGGACCAATCAGAAAAAGGCTAGGAATTAGTCCCTTTATAAATTTGATTAAATAGTGAATGTATTATTAAAAGTTAAAATATATAAAAAAATATCTTATAAACTATTTATTGGTGTTTTTTTTAATTTTAGCATGTCATTTAGTAGGTGCTAATATTTAAAAGTTTATACATAGTTATATTTACCTATATTTCAAGTGTTTTATTTTTATTATGTATTTTATATTTTATTATTTTGTGTACATATTTTATATATTTATAATATATTTAAATACACATTTATATAAGTTTTATTATATCTTCTGATTTTATTTATGTACTTAAATAAACATGGGTTTTATATTATAAGAATAATATGCCTATATAATTTAATATATTATTTATTTGAATGTATTTTTAATGCTTTTATGTTGTGTTTATATTTTTAATATATGTCAAATAATATCTACAAGTACTTATAACTATAATAAATCTAAAATATAAAGAATGAATATATGAATAAGATAACCATGTATATATTACAATGGAGACCCAAAAAGCTAACTTTCATATATTAGCTCCATTTTAAATGAAACTACCTTCATTAGATAGATATTTTAATTTTAAGGTCAATAAAGGTGAGTTTGGTGATTCTTTTGAGATGGTGTGGAGGATTTATTGATCTGTAAAGTTTTGTATACGGTTATTTCTTTTGTGTGTCCCTATCACATTATGTATTATTTTTATGTGAAGTAATGTTTGTATGTTTCTTTGCATTTTCTTGTACAAGTATCATGTTGTGGTTTTTATTATTTGGGGTACGTAAAAAGGAAAATAAAATGGGGTAAAAATGTATGATTATTGAGTGAATTAAATTAAGGGTTTTATGTATTTTCTTTACAATTAGTTGCCCTATCTTTCCCAACTTTATTCCTTGTTGACCAAGTTAATATTGACTTGGTCTAGGGTGTAGGGTCATCCAGTATCTTTGATGTTGCATTTCTTTTTCTTTTCTTTTACTTTATTCTTTTATTTTGGAGTTAAGTTCATGCATTTGTACAATATTTATATATAAATTAATGAGTGTTATTTCTTGCATTTTAATGTTATTTACATGTATTAGCAGGGTTTTAAGACCAAAATGAAATAATAAAGGTAAGGAAATGGAGATTCACCAGGTTGTCACTGTAATTAATGTTGAGCAAGCATTCATTCACATCTACTGTCCAATCCCAATTTATTTTAATCCTACATTTTAAATCAAGATCAAGAAATCAAGAAAGTCGATGCAATTTATTTGATTTTAGCTAAATAGATATATGTGCTTCTCATGAATTTACGGATATGAAGTGAATTTCCTAGATTCTTAGTGTGACCTACCTACGATTAAACACACATAATGATACGAAATAAATTATTCTCGAAGAGCCACGTACCTAACCCTAGGTTCGAACACTCAAGTGGAGCCCCACCCGGGTTAGGGATGAAACAAGCTCCACACACCACATCAAAGTCTGAGTATATGTCTACATAGGCAAGCCCTCAAGAGAGGATGTGATAAAATCATGTATTTATCATCATTATTTAATATATTTATATATTTTTCTTAAGTTGATCACAATACTCATTGACTAATTAACATTAATTACTAAGTATTGTGTTGTAGATAAATGACACTAATTATTATATATTAATATAGTCTTATTATGGTTTAGTATTTTATGTATTTATTCCTTATTAAAAAATAAAAATTAGATTAATATTGTGCATAAATAAGTCAACATAAAATAAAATAAAAATACAAGAAAATAATAAAAATACAAGAAAATTGTTTTATATGGTTTTTATTAGTTTTTAATTTTTATCTATGTATAGATGACCTCTGATCTCTTTGACTTCCACATGAAAGTTGTAGATCTCTCTACAACAAGTTGTAGATCTCTCTACAACTTTCATGTTCATGACTTTTTCTAATTCGCCCTCTAACGAATTCTTTTTTATTTTTATCTAGCTTTTCTATGTTCTTAAATTCTGATTGGGCCACATGGAGCCATCTGCTTTGGCCATGTGGACTGCTCCTGTGTCACCACCTGCCTCTCTTCTGAACTGTATGATCGCTTCTTGACCATAAAGATCATGGTCGTTCATTGGCGCCTCAACCGTGATCATCGCATCGCATGATCAGACCGTCAAGATCCTTCTTCAACCTCTAGTCATTCTCCCGCCTTGTCTGAACTTCCCTTCTTCTCCCCACTATTCCGCTGACAATAACCACTATCTCTGCAAACATCCATCACAAATCCCATATCTTAACTTCCATAACCCAAGCTGACATGCTAACCTCCTCTTAACCTAACTTCCCTATTAGTGGCAGTGGTTGAAACCTTGGCCAAAAACCACCTACAACTGTTAGCAATGTAAGCCCGAGGCAACCATTCCTACAATAAATGTTATTGTAATAAATGATTTATCAATAAAAGTTATTGATTATTTTTCACTCCCTTTCTGAGATTGAATGAGTGAATCCACTATAAGGTCTCTCTGTACAATAGGGGTTTGTACCATGGCCAAGTTGATGATCATATAGTTGTTGATTCATTGATTGAATCATAGAGGTTGATGCTTCGATGAATATCGAAGGAGTTAGATGGAGGACTCATCAAGCATCATCAAATGATGGTTAAGTGATGATCTCCAGCCTGAGTAGGAGATGGCAATCCTTTCTTGTTTGGCTGATATCTGACCGACCTCTTTATGCAGGTCCTCTGCATGGGAAAAGTGATTTAGATGTATCAGATTAGTTGAGTCAATGAATTGACTTAACGAGATCGAGATAACCAAAGACCTATGTTGAATACTGTCACAGCATAGGCATGCATCCTCTGACCAGAGACAGATGTGTTACTATATGTGTGAGTATGTATATTTGGCAAACCAATAGGTTGATGACCTAACCAAGGTCTATACACCAACAGGCTGGTGTGCATATAAGGACATATGAGTAATACGATCTCTCAAAGGGATCATACAGGTTCACTTGTGAACCGGAAGACATGATCTCACTCATGAGGTATTGGGACTGATCAAATTCCATGCATGGTCGTCATGCTTTGGAAGCATGACATGAATTTGAAGGTAAGATACATGCTTTGGGAAAGCATATGATCTATAACAATTCCAAATGACAAAGATTGAGAAACTTAGTGATCAAACCCTGAAGATGACAGTGTAAATGTGATCTATATCTCCAGGATGATCATAGGTCTTCCAGTACGCAGGATGTACAAGTGTTCGGAATACCTGAGGATGATGTGATCATAAACGATTTTATAACCATGACGCTTCCATTTCGAGGGAGTGATGAAACAGGTTTGGATTTTAGTGACTCCTCCCAGTAGAGAAGTCACCTAATCTTAGTCCATGTATTGGGCATTGATCTGAATAAGATTCAGATGCAATGAGAAGATTACGTCTACGATCTTGATTTAATCAAGCATCTGTGGGAGGTCCATGAGATCTGGATTTGAGATGTGATCTCAATATCCAAGTCACTATATGTGGAACAATACAATCGCCCTATCCTTATCTCCAATTATCTGCGGAGAAATCGCATTATTCTTGAAAGGGTTCAAGAATAATTCCATAATTGAATTATATCTGAGCATTAAGAGAATGATAAGTAAATGTGATTTAGTTATATGGCGATTGAATTATTGTGGATAAGAATAATGTGGATAGCAATATCCAATTATTCATAATATATTATAAATGTGATTTATAATGTATTAGAGAGAGATAATTATATTTTATATTTGTTAATTAATCATTGTTGTGTATTGGATACAAATTTTATATTTAATTGAAAATGTAAAGTATATTTTGTTTTGGGTTGTGAATGTGATTCACAAATTTCCAATGGCAAGATTGCAATATTCTCAAAATTAATTATGAATTATTTTGTTAGAATAAATCACAACAAAAGTTGTTAGAAAAATTAATAGAGATTTTCATGGAGATATGCAATCTCATGAGATTTCACGAGATTGCCTCCACATGGAAACATGTGGGTGGATACCAAGTCCTATATGGAATTGATGGTCGTCCACCATGTTTCATGGGGAGATATAATCTCCATGATGATTATCTCCTAATTGTTTGATTTAATTTAGGATTGAATTATATTTGATTTATCAAATATATATGATATAAATTTGATTATTAGTTGTTGGTTTTTACCAACAACAATCTTGACCATTGGATTGAACATAAATCAATATCATCCATTGATTTTATGTGTCCCATGGATTGTGATCCGTGGATCCCAAAACCCTATAAATAGAGAGGCATACCATGCTCTCTAAGGTTACGTAATTGAGATACAACTCTCTCTTCTCTCTCTCATTCTACACGTCAACTCTCTTCTCTCCTTCTTGGTGGTTGTCCACTAAACCCTAGAGGAGAGAAGTCATCGTAGCTTCGCCACCGCGCCACCCTCTTTGACATTCTTCGGTTCTCCATCTTCTTTGGAGTGTTATGCTCGTGAAGAAGGTGTTCTATCTCGTACGACGAGATCAGGAGTTCACCATGCTTGGATCAACTTGTTGGATTGCGAGGATCACGCGACTCATCCCCGCACTCGCAAGCTTCTTCTCCAACGATCGGACTTGAGATAGGAGGTCTCTTTTCGTAGAGACTCGATCAACCATGCTTCAAGATGTATTCCTTTATACTTGACGTTGTTCTAGATGAAACAATCCGAGAATCATTCTTGGATCATGTGGTTTCATCGCATGAATTTTTTTAGATTACGCTGCATAGAATAACTAGTGTGACTAGTCGTTCTACATCGTATTCGATACGGTACTCACACTTCCGTGATGCGCTTGAGGATAATACCATATCCTTCAACAACCTCCACCTTATCCTCTTCAAATATACAACCACCGCCTTGTGTGGCAGTTGTCCACCCTAGTGCGAGGCTTCACTTAGCCTTCAACTCCTCCTCGTGATAGGAGCTTATGGAGAGAAATGATGGCTAGTAGCCTTCGGTGCTTACCCATGGTGAAAGAGCCATGTCACGGCCTAAACTTTGGTCGTTCGAGCTTTGAGTCCATCCGCCTTTGTCAAGTGAAGACCAAGAAACCCTCTAGGATTTCTATCATAGGTAAATCCTCCAGTCGCATCATCTTCGAGATTTATGTAACTTAGGATTTCAATTTCTTTTCTCGTTTCACTAATTTATCCCCAGTTGTTCAGGCAACCATTCCTTAAATGAATTGGTCCAGGACCTTCTCCAAGGATCATTAATCCTCATGGAAGGAAGATACACCTATCCCTATCTACCAAAACCCCTTTCAACCCAGTCCTTCTCCTCTGTCGAAGGTGGAGGATGACCCATTAAGGGCAAACACCTTCCGCCCCTTTGTCGCCCTCCATTCACTCCATAACATACGCACATGACTGCTTTGTTTGCAACTAACATCTGCAGGTTCTATATTATTTCAATCGTCGGATATTCGGCCATGTCTCTGTTTAAAAGGTTCTACTCCAATAAGTGCTCATTAATCAGGAGATCTAGAGCTTCAATCCTTTCTAGAAGGCTTTTATCGCCTTTGCGGGACATCAAAGGAGGTAACAAGACCTTTGATGAGCCATGAGAAAGATGTAGGATGAACATTGTTGCTCGTCGGAGGAAAATAATACATTGTCGTATGCGGTGGAGCTCACTCGATGATAAAGCACAGATACCATTCGATTGAGAGAGTCGAACGGTCCAGATGACAGATAAGCTACGGATTCAAGATGCTAGCCTTGGTGGAATCGAGTCACAGTCGAAACATAGAAGGACATCCAAGTGTCCTCCACACATGCATCCGACCCACAATGCCATCTGAACCTCGGTCAAGCGTGATCTATGTGTACAGCATGGGTAAATTGTTGTTGTACTAGTCCAATTATTAATTATCACAAAAATACCCCCGCGTATAGGGTATTTAATAATTTCCAGGAATGATTTTTAATATTTGCACTTCAATCACTATAGGGACCTGCTTGTCATGCTTGGCTATATTATTTTCATATTTTTCTTTCATTTATGCCCCTGCACTCTATGTTGAATAACTTGAGCTTGGAACTCCAAATGAAGTAATTTCAGAGGCATTTTGATCCCTGTTTCATTATATTTTTCATGGATTAATTTATTCTCTAATTTGATGCATAAGAATTGATTTAGTCATTAGAGATAATTAAGTTTATTAAATCTCTATTAAATGAAATCGTTCTTGGATTAAATTGCATAATTTAAATTTGATTATTTGCTTAAGTTTATTGAATCATTTTAGGGCATAGTTATGTATACATTTGCATGTGTTATGATTTTGTCATCTCATCATTATTTTCTAACATGCACTTATATGATTCACCATCACATTTTGTTCCTCCACGTATGCATTCTTGTTATGCATGTTATCTTGCATTTATTGTTTGCAGTATTGTTTATCTCAATTTTGACTTAGATAATTTATCAAACGCTTAACCTAGATAATTAAACACCTAAATAATTGTATTATGGCTTGTGTCCTTGTTTCGATCCTGGACTTCCCAAGTTAAACAATAAATCCAAATCCTCTTCATCGAGACTATTAATTCGATTCTTTATGAAAAGCTAAGTGCATGTGTTACAACTGATCCATATTAACTTATGCATTTTGCATTTCATCACTACTATAAAGACAATTATTGTAACACTTGTATAAAAAATAATGAATCAGAATGCCCATTAAATATCTTGATGTCTTTAGAATTACTCTTGTGCCTCCTCGTAGTGGGAGCTCCCAACTCTTCACCTCCATGTCTCCCGAGTATACCCATTTTCTATAGGCCTTGCCATAAAAGAAATCAATTAGATACACATAAAGATATATAATTAGCATGATCAACAATATAGAATAATACAAATAAATAAGTAGACCAAAATATCAAAATTATCAACTTAATTAAATATTAGAATCTAACTTATCAAAAATATAAGTCATGTCCCTAGCAATAGTGTCGTCTGATGAACCGCTTAATGGCATTCTTAAAGAGATCTTTTTATAGCACGACCACTTTACGATCTATAAGAAATCGGGCCTGGATTATCTTCGTGAGGAGGGGCCCAACTTGATTAAAATGTATAAACCTAGGACAAGTCATAGTTCTAACTCAGTGACGCAAGTTACCTTAATGACTAATAATATATTAATATCTAATTTAAGTTATTAGTTTATATACCTAGGTCAACAATGTATAAACAATACGATGCAATATATGATGCATGCATAGAATACATTTTATTTTTATTTCATGCAAATTAAACAAGATGACATAATGCTACAGAATGGCATAATATGCAAGTATAGACTGTGTATAATTATGCCCTAAATTAATCAGATAATTGAGCAATAGAGATATAGTTGATTTCATGATTCATTCAATGCCTAAAAATAAGTCTATGTATAGTCCAATGGCAATTAAGTTAATAAATACGAGACACATTATATCTCAAATTAAACATACTATTATATGTTTTGAATAAGGAATTAAATCATGCCAGTTACTAGAGGATCAAATAAGCATTAAATAAAAACTGAGATCATTGAAATCAGAGTTCAGATACTCAAATAATAAAGTAAATAGTTTAGGGGCATAAATGCAAATAAAAAATGAAAATATATACAATATTTTTCACAAACAAGTCCTCAAAGTGGCATTTTTGGAAATATGAAAACCTGACATGCCTTCCCTATAATTTTCCTAAATACGCAAGGACCATTTTGTAATTTTACGAAGTCAATAGGATCCCTGCTCAAAACATCCAGGTGCACCACGTAAGGCATGTGCACACTAGACCTATTTGTAATTTAAAGAATTTTTTAGCATCGGATGCACATTACCTAGTCCCTCACGCACCACACATGCGTGTGGAGGCTTGAGCCTAGGGTCGGCCAACTGTTGTTATGGAGACCATGTGGAGCGCCTTTATTCTTCATCCTGCTTTGGTTCCACTGAGGTTGAGATCTGCAGCTAGGTTCGGACAAGGATTCTGGACAATAGGATCCAAGTGATCTGATGGTATCTTCTCTCTGTCCCTATTCCATCTTCTGTCGGGTTGCGGTAGCATGGCTTATTCTCTGACGTACCACCATGTGCTCCTCCTTACTCCTACTCATCATCTGAAGCTCGAGGAAGCTTTTCAATTTGCTGGCGAAGCTCCTAGAGTGGAGGACAGAACCACGCTATACATAACGTGGTTAGTCCAATCTAGGTCCTCAGCATCTTTTCTTTAGAAGGGAATGGCGAGGAGAGCTCTGGCCAATGAAGAGATGTGATGCTTACAAATGTTATAAAGAGCAAAGAAAGTCCTATTGTGTATGTTGGAGGGTAGATTGAGGGACAAACGTAGAGAATGTGGAGGACCTAGCTGGGTTCTTCGTCGACATTGTCAAAGAAGAATGCATGGGGTGGAGAAGACTATGGAAGAGGGGAGATGGTGAGCGAATATGTGCATGTGAGTGAATGAGGTACGGTGAAGGTGTAGCCATCATTGATTCAAGGTGAAGATCACTAGACACACCTAATTAAATCGAAGAAAAACAATGAAAAAAGAAGATCTTACCTGAGATTAAAGAAGGACATGGGTCTAGTAAGGCGTCTTAGACTGAGCTCCTGGAGGTTCTCGGGTCGTCCCTCGACCTGGGAAATTGCACCAAGGATCTCAGACAACTGTTCATTGACATCGTGACATGGTCAGGAGTCCATAGGTCTCACTAAAGGAGGTATCCTTGATCACGCATTAATCCTATACTCCTCTGTCATAGGAGTAAGGAGAAGGACTCGATTGATACTCTCGTAAAGGTGGATGGCCTGGAATGGAGTTGGTGGAGGATGTTTTTAGAGGGGAGAATGTTGGTTACAGAAGATGTAAAATGGATTGTGTAACTGCCATTAGGGGTAGAACAAGAAGGGAAGATTAAGTTTATGGTGGGTATGTGTGAGAGGGATGTGAGGTCAATGGAGTGGAGGGATTAGATCGTGGAGTCTCAGTGGGGAGAAGTTAGGGAAATGGGGGAAGATAGGTGGTTGATGTGTGTGGAGATAGAAGAGTTACAGGAGGACAATGAACACGGGCCATTGGATCCGCATATGCAATAGTCCTGATGGAGGCAGGAAGGGATGCTCTTCATGAAATTAGGTCAATCGCATCAGAGGGCTGAGATGGTAGCAGGTAGGAGCGGTTCAGATAGGATCTGATGGAACGATCAGATGATGATGAAGTGATGTGAGCTTGGACGAAGGAAGATCATCATATCAAAGAAGATCTGGCCACTAGGAATGTGGGTAAAGAAGGGCGGGACAAATGGCTACTCTAGAGAGAGCCACGTGGCCAAATAAGAAAAAGGAAAATATATGAAAATCAAAGAAAAATCAAAAAAAATATTTAAAAGTTTCAAATCAAAAATTTAAACATGGAAGTTGTATATCTTTTTCCATATATACAAGTTTCATGTTGAACACTGATGAATCCACGATTCATCGCCTTTATTTTTTTATTTTAGCTTCATTTTCTTAGCCAAACACCTGTAAATACCACTAATTTCATAAAATTACCATTCTGCATGCATTTGTTAAAATTGTATTTTAAACACTTTTTGTATATAAATAAAAGAATAAAGAAGAAAAGAAAAAGAAAAGGAGGTATTTATGCAATAAATACAGACTAGCCCAAACCCCGAGAGAAGGTCAAGACTTGACCTGATCGACCAGGAATAAAGTAGGGGGAGATAGGGTCTTCTGTTAGAAAATCCAAAAATATTTTGTAAATATTTCTCTTGTATATTTGTACAAAACTTACTTTATTTTATTTGTACATAATTTGATCTTAAATTAATTATTTTTGTAAACAAAAGTTGTAAATAAAAATATGTTGTAAAAATAAGTGTGAAATAAAATAATGTATATAGTGCAAATAATCACACCTGGATAAAGCCGTAAAGAAATAATTGAACAATCAATTCCTTCTCCATACGAGCTCAAATCGAATCAAAATCACTTCCATCATACTCTAAATTAAATTATCTTTCAAATGGTTGTGGTTTCATATTTTTTGGAGTTACGGTTAAAAAAATCGGTTTTCTAGGGTGTTTTGTGCAGTTTTCCCATATACTTGTTGTATATATTTTATTCATATTTATTTTTATAATGTATATATTTGTAAATATTGGTTTCATTAAAAATAAAAAAATTTAAAAATAAAAATTTAAAAATCTTTTATAAAAATATTTCCTTATTTGTACCTATGTATATTTTATTATATGTGTATAATATATGTATATAATTAATTTCCTTAAATAAAAATCACCAAAAAATTTAATTATCTCACATTCATTAATTTAATTTATTTAATTACGAAATTCATATGTAATTCTTTAATTTATTGGATTTATTTGAATTTATTTGGTTTAATAACTTGCCTTGTATATATGATTTAATTCCACACCATATATGGCCACCATTAAGGTGGCTAATTGATTTTCAATTAATTTATTGATTTATTTAATTTATTTATTCCGAATTTCGTAATTAATTATTTAATTAATTTACTAATTTAATTATTTTATTAAATTCACCCAATAAACACTTTCTTTATATGTGAATATTTTCCATTTTTGATTTTTGTCTCTTTTTAATGGCTCCTCCTCCCTCATTTCCTCTTGTTCCATCTTTTGGTGGAGAGGAGCCCGATCTCCGAGAGGTTTCTTGTTGCAGAAGGGTGCTTAGCCTCCGAGCCGTCCGATGACAGTGTGACAGTCCTCGTCGAGGCCATCATAGCATGTCCGAACCCCGAGGTGAGATCCAATCTATTTCTTGTCATTTTTCCTAGGTAAAATCGTAGGTTTAGTTTTTGCGTAGATGTAGTGATTAGTTTTTAGATAAAAAAATCAAAATTTTCACCATACTTCGAGCCCGCATCCGATCAATTACCACACTCATTTTCGTGTCCCTCCATTTTCATTTTCTATCTCGCACAACCTTTTACCTCCGACCATGCACGGTGGTCGGAGTCCTTGGATCTTTCTTTCACCACACCAAGATCCGATCCATTCATCAACTCTCTTTGTTTATAAATAAATTTAAAAAAAATTGTATCCTGTTGTCTAACCTTTGTTTTGCAGGATATAATAAAAAACATATATTCGTCTTATTTCTAACCCTTGTTTTGCAGGTTAAAAAAATAAAAAAATCATTTATCTTTTTCTCTAACAATTTATTTTGCAGGTCAAAATAAAAAAATAGACAATAATAATAAAAGATTTTGTTTATCCCCTGTTTATTTACAGCTGTTTGCTAAAGAAAAAAACAAAAAAATACATTTTTTCTGCAGTTTAATCATAAATAAAAAACAAAAATAATAAAAATAAAAACAAATAAAATAAAATAAAAAAGGGCAGCCAGCGGATCCACGCGATCCCAACGAGAATGGTCCAATTACGTTCTATGGGAACAGATAAGCAATTAGGTGTTGGACCTTAGAATGTTACGTCACAATCAACAAAAATCCTACGTCTAGGGGCCAAATCCATGAGAATCAAATAGCACGTTATGGCGGTTAAATCAAAAACTCGGAAAATGATGGTGAGGTCCCCCAAGTGCATCGGCACTTGGCGAAACAGACCCGAAAAATAGTCCAAGTCCACAGTTCAAAGTCCTAAATTATTACAAAATTATTGTTCTTTCTCAAAAAAAATCTTCTTCAATTCTCTGCTCTTCCTCCCGTGCGGGTCCTCAAAAAGTAACTCCATGTTGTCCAAGCAGTACCTCGCACAAAAATCCAAGAGAGAAGGTCAGGAAACAATTACAATATAGAAAGAGACAGAAAATAGAAAAATGACTACAAAGCCGTGCTCTCCGGCAACGGCGCCATTCTGATGACACAAAATCCGACGCGGTTGAGATGGGATAAAATAATATCACAATGTTGTGGTTGTTCTCAACCACGTGGCTCGGTCAATCTGAAAAATTTATATTTTAAACCACTCAATAAAAGATCAATCAAGAAAACAAATGTAAGTGGCTTTCGCTATTCTTTTTACCTGGTATAACGACCAGGGTCGAACACAAGGAGCACGTTTGAAAAACTCGGCAGTCCAATTTCAGAGCAAATTTTTTTTATTTTTTTTTAATTTTTAAAACAAGCACAAATGAAGAAAAGTACACAACACCACACTCTTTTTGGATTTTTATGATTGAAAAATGTACAAAAATGGCCCGAAATTAAAACACACCAAATACACCTACAATTATTTTTTGGAAATTTTCAGACAAATTTTCAAAGTTTTATGAATTTTTAAAATTTTGAAAAGGAAAATACACTTTTTTTATTTTTTAAATATAATAAATGACAATAAAAAGTAATGAAAATTTTATACAAGATCAAAAATTATAGCAGAAACATCTACAAATTTTCTCAAGATTTTTAGAGCAAGATAAACATTTATTTCATCAAGAAGAGAATTCAAAGTTTATGTTATGCAAAACAGGGACTAAAAGGTAATTACTCAAAAGTTCTGCACTCAATATAATAATACAATTAAAACGTAGGTTGAATATCGCAAATTACCCAATAAACATGTGCCAAGCACATGACTTACTTTGGAGCAGGAGCTTTTTGCAAATTTGACAACTTTCAGGGGTTGTTTTGTAATTGTTCCATTTTTTTATAAAATCAAAAACCCCCACTAGGGTTTTGTTTCATCTTTTCTCTTCACAGCAAATGGGATCACGGGTGGCCGCCGTCGTAGGAGGAAGGAGCAAGGGACCGGCCGCGCACGGCGCGGGCTGAGGCCGCAGGAGGAGGCGCGGACAGAGGGTCGAGACGGAGCGGGGTGCCGCCAGGCACGGAACGGTGGCGGCGGCGCGCGACCGAGAAGCGGCCGCCCCTCAGGGGGGCACGCGTCAGGGAGTGGGCTGGAAGGTGGAGGAGGAGCGCGGGCGGATCTGGGCGCGTGGCGGCGTCGGGCCGCGTGAGGGAGCGGGAGCCCGCGGAGGAGGGGGTCGCGCCCTGCGCGGTTGAACAGGAGATGGAAGCGCGGGAGGCTCCTGCACGGTGGGCCTGCAGGCGGATGGAGCGGGCGGCGATGGTGGACGTGCGTGCGGGCAGCGGAGGGCCACGGCTGAGGGGCGCGACGCACTGCCGATGAATCAAAAAAGTTCTTCACGATCAATAGAAGTTGCTCGTCTAAGGCCGATTTTCTCGTGCATCATATAGTTAGTTTACATTCTGTATTTAAATTATGCACGGATCATATTGCATGTAGAGTGCTGGAGTAAGGTACGCATTTTCTATCTCTGCATGCATCATTGTGTTTGACCGTGCATTGGCTTTTTCGACTTCCTCCCCCTGTTTTTGGACTCAAATCAATCAAAGAGGAAATCAAAAAGCTCTGTAGACGTTATTTTTTTGAAAAAAATCAAAAAATAGAAAAATCAAAAATTAAAAAAATGGGACTACTAATTGAACTTGACCTCTAAAATTAAACGTAACCAATTCCTCATTGTATTGGGAGAGCAACCCCCTCATTGTTTGCGTTTTCAATTTCTCGCGTACACACTAAGGAGTAGTGCCCAAATCCTATTCAAGCCTCCTAAGTGTTTGTACAACTTCTGTTTGATCACATAACTCTAAAATCACGATCATATTCTGATATCACTTCTGAGGACTTGATGTTAATCACCTTCCCATTCACACTTCAGAGTAGAGCCAAGACTTGGCACAGACGATTGGGAAGGAAGATTGCTACGTGGGGAGATTTACGATCGTTGTTTTTGCAGAAATTTTACCCCCGGGTTAGAGCAGAGATGATGCGATCTTGTATTAGTGATTTTTCAGTTAACCCCCAGAAGCCATTGATAGATTCATGGTTGAGGTTACGAGAACTTTTGAGACGATTTCCAGATCATGGATTTTCGATGACTGACATTATCCATATCGCCATGAGGAGGAGGACCGCAGAGCAGATTACTTATGTCATTACCTCGTATGGTGGTTCACACCAAAGTCCCGACCGGGATTTAGTTGAGACATCTTGTATACACTTTCAGACATTCCATATTCACAAGATGATTTATTCGGGACAACACACGAAGGAGAGATGACACCTGTTGAGTGTGTGACACATCATGCCGATCTTGACAGCACATACAAATCAGAGGATATGGATGCTACTGCTTCTCAGTTGATGGATGTCTTGACTACTACTGTGAGTTTCGAGAGCCGAACATTGGTCGAGTTTCCATTGGATTTACAATCAGATTTTGAGCCAGTCCCGCACTTCCACATCGAGGATTCTTGGATTCTAGATCTGCTAATATCCCAAGAAATAGAAGAGGAACCCACATCTCAGCCATCTTTTGAGTCATTCCAGTGTCCATACACAATTGAGTCAGCATCTGTTCTTCAGAGGATCTTCTGAGACTCAGAGATACATTCTGATCCATCTCAGCATACAGAGCTTGATGAGGGACCGACTTTGGATTTTACAGACCTTGATAGTCCCGTATTTGAGCCTTGTGTCCTCCCATTTGATGAGGTCGATATTTTTTTAGAGGACCTGATTTTCGACAGCATTGATCCCAAGTTCCCTGATGATTCGGCATTACTCCCCGAGGGTTATCTGCGGGAGGATGCCATGGACCATATAAACTCGGTTTCACTTTCTGGGAGTGTATCCGATCTAGCGGATCACGAGACCGAGTCTTCTGATATTTTTTATAGTGAGTTTGATGTTTCTCTCCTTGACGACCCTCGCGAGGATGAGCCGATCTTTTAGGTATTCGATGATTTCACTGATTTGTCTACATTATATGCATCGGATATCAACCTTTCTAGTGAGTCTCCTGATCTTGATCTTCCATATCTATTCGATACTGTGATTAATGTGGAGGATTCACTGACAGATCCTTCCTTCTCCACGTTCGACTTCTTCGTCTCTGCCCTTTCACTCCATATAGACCTTGAGCCGATGATTTCTTTTGTGCTACCGGAGCCCGACTTCATCTGTCCATATCTTTACCCGGTAGCAGACACCCGCCTGATTGATTACCTGGGTGTCATCATTTCCTCTGTTGAGTTCGTTGTTGTTCTCCCACCGAGACTGCAACGACAGTACAGTATTCGCCTGACAGATGCCGTCCTGAACCTTGACACGGCATTATCCTAACATTTGCACCCAGCTAGGGGCGTAAACTCTAACGCTTGTTGAGAGGCACCTCAACATTGATCGACTCACATCTGTATAGACCATCTGTCCATATCATACATTCTTTCTGTCTCATACCCCATCTCCATCTTATGATTATGCTATACTTAGGGTATACTTTACCCTAAGTATAGGGGGGGTGTCAGACTTGTGATTATTCTTTTGATTCTTTTTACGTCTGTTTTGCTGCCTCTACTTAGGGATTTTTTATCCTAAGTATAGGGGAGGTAGACTCTGTATATTCATCTCCTCGGTTTTCTCCTTGTGTACAGTCTTCTATACTTAGGATTAATTGATCCTAAGTATAGGGGGATCACCGACTTCTATTGATTTTATTCTTTTATTCGTCGTTGTAGTATACTATTCTTCTCACTTTTCTTTACGAAGCACGAGTTATGTCTTTATTTCCAGCTCTTTGATCACTATGAGGACATAGTTCGAGCTAAGTATAGGGGGGTGTCGAATATATTGTATATATACTTTAGCCATAACTCGTACTTTCATATTTTTAATATGGCTAATATACTGTGTAAATACTAAAAAAAGAGAGAGATGCAGAAATTTCCTCAAAAATTTTTCCTTGTACATACTGGCTAATAGTCAGGTTAAAATATTTTGAAAAATATTTTGAAAGTATTTTGAAAATATATTTGAAAAATCTTTTGAAGACTATTTGAAAAATATTTTCAACCTTTGTAAAAATATTGTGGTTTGTAAAAAATTTCTCTTTGTGTGAAATAAAATGATTTTGTAAAACTATTTGCAAATGTTTGGAAAAAGGGTTGAAAAATTATATTGAAAATCTATATATACTATTTGAAAAATGTTTGCAAAATTGTTTTCAAATGATTGTAAAATAGTGTGAAAAAAATTATTTTGGACTATAGTTTTGAAAATTATGTGTAAAATTATTTTCAAATAAATTTGAGGAATATATGCATCACAAAAAATGAATTAAAAAAGAGAGAGAGATAATAGTAAAAAAATTAAAAAATCCAATGGTGTATTAATTGTATAAATTACTCAAGTTGTAAATCCTTTCTCATTACTCTTATAAATAATTGACTCACTTCTTTGTACATATGTATATATAATCCCAAATCCTTCTCTAAAAAAAATATTGCTATATATGCTTGTATATATTTCTAACTATTTGCATTAAAAAAACTTTTGCATGTACATCATTTTTCAAAAATCTATAAAAATTTCAAAATTTTGAAAGTGATTTCACAAAAAGATTTTTATTTTTTCTTCGCATTGTACATATTTTCTTGCATTGACATGTACATTTTTCAGGATAGTCTTGATAATTAAACTATGTCTGAATAAATTTGAAAAATGGAGCTTAGTTGGACCTTAATCCACTTAATTTCAGAGGAACCTTATAAGATGTGGAGTTAAGACTTTTCAGGTCCTAGTGACTTAATTCTTTGGGTCCACACGACTACGTTCACATGTCATCTTGATGAGTCTAAGTAGAATATTTAATAACACACACATGATTCTTTCAGACCGTGGCTTACCTTGGACAATGCACTCTACACGTAGCTCTTCATGGAGGAGGTAGTGAGGGGGCAGTTTCTTTTGGCTTGGGGTAGCATACGAGGGTAGTACATCTAGGCGGAACCTCTCGACCTCCTCTAGGGAGGGAAGTGCGTCTCAACCTGGTTTGGTGATGATGAGGTCTAAAGACAGGAGCTGTGGGATTGCAATAATGCTTCAAAAGAGGGATAGTCTACTGGCTCAAGAGGAAAAACTCCTTATGTACATGCTGCACCTTGTATATATTTTCAAAAAAAAGAAAAAAAAGAAAAGAAAAAAAAAGAAAAAAAATGCAAAATCTCCAAAAGTGGAGAGGCCTAATTGAAAAGTAAAATGCATGCCGGAGTGTATATACAAGTGAAAAAAAAAAGAGAATAAGAGCTTCAAAGTCAAATATTTGTGAGCTTGCAGCGGGTGACATGGCTACACTGGTCATGCATCCAAGGATAGGTAACTACACTAGTTACCGTCCATTCTCTTCTCCATCCCCTCTTCTTGAGCTGGTTGTACCTGAACTTAGAAGGGAATATCCCCGCTCCTCGAGGAAAGAGTTGCTAGACCGGGGGATTAGAGTTACCTTGTTGAGAGAGGTTGTTTCTTTATTACTTCTGAGATGAGGAGCTATATTCACTTACACCGTACAAGTAAGATTTCATAGTCACAAGAATTTGTGTATGTAGACTTGTTCTGATCTGACTGTTGAGGAGACCTGAATAGGAGTCTTGTGGAACTTAGAGTCTGTTAGGTTTTAAATCCATATCCCATTAAGGTCCTGACACACTAATAACCCAAAGGTCCGACAGAGCTCCAGACTACATTTTTATGAAGATAAGTTTAAAAGTCAACATTGTTACAACTTCTTTCCTTTTTCTTTTCTTTATTTTTATTTTCACTTATTTTCCAAATAAGTGTTTGCTAAGGGACTAACAAAGGTAAAGTATAGGGGAATGATGAATCCATGATTCATCTCCTTTATTCTTTTATTTTAGCTTCATTTTCTTAGCCAAACACCTGTAAATACCACTAATTCCATAAAATTAGCATTCTGCATGCATTTGTTAAAATTGTATTTTAAACACTTTTTGTACATAAATAAAAGAATAAAGAAGAAAAGAAAAAGAAAAGGAGGTATTTATGCAATAAATACAGACTGACCCAAACCCCGAGAGAAGGTCAAGACTTGACCTGATTGACCAGGAATAAAGTAGGGGGAGATAGGGTCTTCTGTTAGAAAATCCAAAAATATTTTGTAAATATTTCTCTTGTATATTTGTACAAAACTTACTTTATTTTATTTGTACATAATTTGACCTTAAATGAATTATTTTTGTAAATAAAAGTTGTATATAAAAATATGTTGTAAAAATAAGTGTGAAATAAAATAATGTACATAGTGCAAATAATCACACATGGATAAAGCCATAAAGAAATAATTGAACCATCAATTCCTGCTCCATACGAGCTCAAATCGAACCAAAATCACTTCCATCATACTCTAAATTAAATTATCTTTCAAATGGCTGTGGTTTCATATTTTTTGGAGTTACGGTTAAAAAATCGGTTTTATGGCGTGTTTTGTGCAGGTTTCCCATATACTTGTTGTATATATTTTATTCATATTTATTTTTATAATGTATATATTTGTAAATATTGGTTTCATTAAAAATAAAAAATTTAAAAATAAAAATAAAATTTAAAAATCTTTTATAGAAATATTTCCTTATTTGTACCTATGTATATTTTATTATATGTGTATAATACATGTATATAATTAATTTCCTTAAATAAAAATAACCAAAAAATTTAATTATCTCACATTAATTAATTTAATTTATTTAATTACGAAATTCATATGTAATTTTTTAATTTATTGGATTTATTTGAATTTATTTGGTTTAATAACTTGCCTTGTATATATGATTTAATTCCACACCATATATGGCCACCATTAAGGTGGCTAATTGATTTTCAATTAATTTATTAATTTATTTAATTTATTTATTACGAATTTCGTAATTAATTATTTAATTAATTTATTATTTTAATTATTTTGTTAATTCACCCAATAAACACTTTCCTTATATGTGAATATTTTCCATTTTTTATTTTTGTCTCTTTTTAATGGGCTCGTCCTCCCTCATTTCCTCGTGTTCCATCTTTGGTGGAGAGGAGCCCGATCTCCGAGATGTTTCTTGTTGCAGAAGGGTGCTTAGCCTCCGAGCCGTCCGGTGACAGCGTGACAGTCCTCGTCGAGGCCATCATAGCATGTCCGAACCCCGAGGTGAGATCCAATCTATTTCTTGTCATTTTTCCTAGGTAAAATCGTAGGTTTAGTTTTTGCGTAGATGTAGTGATTAGTTTTTAGATAAAAAAAATCAAAATTTTCACCACACTTCGAGCCCGCATCCGATCCGATTACCACACTCATTTTCGTGTCCCTCCATTTTCATTTCTATCCCGCACAACCTTTTACCTCCGACCATGCACGGTGGTCGGAGTCCTTGGATCTTTTTTTCACCACACCAAGATCCGATCCATTCATCAACTCTCTTTGTTTATAAATAAATTTAAAAAAAATGTATCCTGTTGTCTAACCTTTGTTTTTGCAGGATATAATAAAAAACATATATTTTTCTTGTTTCTAACCCTTGTTTTGCAGGTTAAAAAAATTAAAAAAACATTTATCTTTTTCTCTAACAATTTATTTCGCAGATCTAAATAAAAAAATAAAAAATAATAAAAAAAGATTTTGTTTATCCTCTGTTTGTTTACAGCTGCTGGTAAAAGAAAAAAACATAAAAATACATTTTTTCTGCAGTTTAATCATAAATAAATAAACAAAAAAATAAAAATAAAAACAAAACAAATAAAATAAAAAAGGGCAGCCAGCGGATCACGCGACCCCAACGCCATCGGCGGTGCGCCGTGCCCCTCAACAGCGGCCCTCCGCTGCCCTCACGCACGTCCACCATCGCCGCCCGCTCCATCCGCCTGCAGGCCAACCGCGCAGGCACCGCCCGTGCTTCCATCTCTTGTTCAACCGCGCACGGCGCAGCCCCCTCCTTCACGGGCACCCGCTCCCTCGCGTGACCCGACGCCCCCACGCGCCCAGATCTGCCCGCGCTCCTCCTCCACCTTCCAGCCTGCTCCCTGACGCGTCCCCCCCCCCCCCCGAGGGGCGGTCACTTCTCGGTCGCGCACCGCCGCCACTGTTCCCCGCCTGGCGGCACCCCGCTCTGCCTCGACCCTCCGTCCGCGCCTCCTCCTGCGGCCTCAGCCCGCGCCACGCGCGGCCGGTCCCTTGCTCCTTCCTCCTACGGCGGAGGCCACCCGTGATCCAATTTGCTGTGAAGAGAAAAGATGAAACGAAACCCTAGTGGGGGTTTTTGATTTTATAAAAAATGGAACAATTACAAAACAACCCCAGAAAGTTGTCAAATTTGCAAAAAGCTCCTGCTCCAAAGTAAGTCATGTGCTTGGCACATGTTTATTGGGTAATTTACGATATTCAACCTGCATTTTAATTTGGTTTTATATTGAGTGCAGAACTTTTGAGTAATTACCATTTAGTCCCTGTTTTGCAGAACATAAACTTTGAATTCTCTTCTTGATGAAATAAATGTTTATCTTGTCTAAAAATCTTGAGAAAATTTGTAGTTGTTTCTGCTGTAATTTTTGATCTTGTATAAAATTTTCATTGCTTTTTATTTTCATTTAATATATTTAAAAAATTAAAAAGTGTATTTTTCCTTGTCAAAATTTTAAAAATTCATAAAAATTTGAAAATTTGTCTGAAAATTCCCAAAAAAATATTTTAGGTGTATTTTGGTGTGTTTTAATTTCGGACCATTTTTTTGTACATTTTTCAATCATAAAAATCCAAAAAAGAGTGTGGTGTTGTGTACTTTTCTTCATTTGTGCTAGTTTTAAAAATTAAAAAAAATTGCTCTGAAATTTGACTGCCGAGTTTTTCAAACGTGCTCCTTGTGTTCGACCCTGGTCGCTATACTACGTAAAAAGAATAGCGAAAGCCGCTTACATTTGTTTTCTTGATTGATCTTTTATTGAATGGTTTAAAATATAAATTTTTCCGATTGACCGAGCCACGCGGTTGAGAACAACGACAACATTGTGATATTATTTTATCCCATCTCGACCGCGTCGAATTTTGTGTCATCAAACACAAAGTCTAAATAGGTCATATATACACGGTAATATTTTTGTAAAATAAATGTATGTATTAAAACACTTATTTTTAAGTATGCATTGAAACACTTATTTTTAATTTCTTTAAGTTTTTGTTTGCATTTTTAATTTGTATTTAATATCAAAACAAATATATACAATAGTAATCTAATTTTTTATGGGATTTTTTAATAGTTAAATAAATAATTAAAAGGGTGCATTAAATAATTACCTATATACAATCATTAATGTTAATTATAAACAAAGGGTTAATTGTTAAAATTAGTGAATTACTTTACATTTTATTGAATTATTTTAAGTTATAGGGTTAATAAATAAGAAATAAGATGATTAATCATGGATATATCACCTTCATTGACTAGATAGTCAAAAGAATGGTGGCGGGGAATACTTCTATTTCTTGAATGTGCACTAACAATATAATTAGGTTACGATCGCTTCTGAAGATCAAGTGAAGACTACTTTCACTTGTCTGTTTGGGACATATGCTTTCAGAAGGGTGTCCTTTGGATTGTGTAACGTCCCTACTACAATCTAAAGGTGTATGTTGGTTTTTTTGCCAACATGGTGGGTAATTTCCTTGTGGTTTTATAGATGATTTCTCAGTCTACAAAGATAGCTTTGATACATATCTTTCCTATCTGGACCAAGTACTTCAATGATGATGTGAAGTTAATTTGGTGCTCTCCTGGGAGAAGAGTCACTTCATAGTGGCTGAAGGGATTGTATTGGACCGTGTCGTCTCCAAGAGAGTCATGGACGTCTACCTGGCTAAGATGGAAATGATCATCAAGCTCGATCCACCAACAAATCTGAAGCAGTTAATGTCTTTTCCGGGGCATTCTACATATGAGTCATTAATGACTTCAACAAAATTTCCCAACCTTTAACTAAGCTTCTCGGTAATGAGACTAATTTGTTCTAGATGACAAGGTTCTACATGCCTTCAATCAGCTGAAAGATTTAGTCACTCATGATCTTATCCTAAAGCACCCACATTGGTCACATCCATTAGAAATCTTAACTGATGTATGAGATTATGTTGTTGGGGTTGTCTTGGGACAAAGGCGGGATGGATTGCCAGTTGTTTTTCATTATGCTAATAGAATATTAGACGATGCCTAGAGAAATGACATAGTAACAAAGAAAGAGATGCTAGCGATTGTGTTTGCTCTGGAAAGTTCAGATCACATTTGCTTGAATCCATTGTTATTATTATACGGATCACTCTAACATCAGATACTTACGAAATAAGAAGGATTCTAAACCTCTTCTGATACATTGGATACTTCTACTCCATTAGTTTGACTTAGAAATCCGAGGTAAATCTGTAATAAAAAATGTGGTTGTAGATCACCTTTCCAGAGTTCCAGATGTGTATATAACTAACCAGACCACTTTGCTTATTATAGAAACTTTCCCAGATGAGGCTATCCTTTCTGTCATCTCACTCCCATGGTACATCGATATTGTAAACTTTCTTGTTTCCAAGAGAGTTCCACAAGACTGATCAAATCTAAAGGTTAACAAGTTCTTGTTAGCGATACATTTTTACCAGTGGGAGGATACGTGCCTATTTTGTGAGGGTGTGGATTGCATCTGGAGGAGGTGAAGGATATGGAATAGTCCTCAAGCGCATCACGGAAGCGTGATCGTCGTATCGGATACGACGAAGAACGACTAGTCGTACTAGTTGTTCGGTGCAGCGGAATTTAAAAATTTTATTCGATGAAACCACATGATCCGAGAACCATTCTCAGATCGTTTCATCTATAACCACAACAAGTATAATGCAATACCTCTTGAAGCATGGTTGATCAAGTCTCTAAAGGAAGAGACCTCCTGTCTCAAGTCCGATCGTCGGCGAGACTGCTTGCGAGCGCGGGGATGAACCGCGTTGTCCTCGCAATCCAAGAAGATGATCCAAGCATGGTTGCTCCTGATCTCGTCGCACGAGATCAAACGTCTCCTTCGTGAGAGGAACTCTCCAAGAAGACGGAGAACCGAAGAACGTCGAAGCAGCGGCGCGGTGGCGAAGGCGACGACGATTCCCTCCTCTAGGGTATGGTGGACGGCCACCAACAAGAGAGGGAGAGAGGCCTTGGCGTGTATGAAGAAAATGAGGGAGAGAGAGCTCCTGTATTGCAAGTCCTTAGAGAGCATAGTATGCCTCTCTATTTATAGGGTTTTGGGATCCATGGATCTCAATCCATGGGACACATAAAATCAATGGGTGAGATTGATTTATGTCAATCCAATGGCCAAGATTGTTGTTGTCAAAAGCAACAAATTTAGGTCAAAATATATTTGATAAAATCAAATATAATTTATTCCTAAATCAACCCAACAAATAAGGAGAGAATACACATGGAGATCAAATCTCCATGTGCAATCAAGTGGGGACGGCCACCCATTCCATATAGGAATTGGGTGCCGCCCACTTGTTTCCCAATGGAGAGCAATCTCATGGATTTCCATGAGATTGCATATCTCCTTGGATTTCTCTCCTATTTATTTGCAACAAATTTATTGGGTTTTATTCTTCAAAAATAATTCTCAATTATCTTTAAGAATATTGCATTCTTGCCATGGAAAAATTGTGAATCTTATTCACAACCCAAAACAACATATAATTCATATTGTTAATTAATTACACAATGTGTATCCAATACACATAATAATTAATCAACACATATAAATTATAATTAGCTCTCTCTAATACATTATAAATCACATTTATAATATATTATGAATAATTGGATATTTCTATCCACATTATTCTCATCCACATTAATTAAATCACATTTAATTAAATTGGATAATTTCTTCACACATCAAGATGATTAAATCACATTTAATCATTATTTCTTCATTGCTTAGATCTTATGGAATTATTCTTGAACCCTTCAAGAATAATGCAATCTCTCCGCAGATACTTGGAGATAAGGACAGGGCGATTGTATTGTTCCATGCATAGTGACATGGATATTGAGATCATATCTCAAATCCAGATCGTGGGCCTCCCATAGATGCTTGATTAAATCAAGACCGTAAATCTAATCTTCTCATTCTATCTGAATCATATTCAGATCAATGTCCAACACTTGGACCAAGATCAGATCACTTCTCTACTGAGAGGAGTCACTAAAATCCAGACCCGTTTCATCACTCCCTAGGAATGGAAGCGTCATGGTTATACAATCGTTTATGATCAAATCACCCTCAGGTATTCCCAATACCTGTACATCCTGCATACTGGAAGACTCAGACTAAACCCGAAGTATCGGATCAACTTTATACTGTCTACTTCATGGTTTTATCAGTAAGTTTCTCATTCGATCATTGGGAGTTGGTATCGATCATACACTTTCCAAAAGCGTATATCATACCTAGGTCTTGATTATATACTAAAAGTATATATCAAACCTACAAATTCAGTCAAGCTTCCAAAGCGAGACGACCATGCGCATGGAATTTGATTCATCCCAATATCTCATGAGTGAGCTCATGTCTTCCGGTTCAGTAACTGAACCTGTATGATCCCTTTGAGAGATCGTATTACTCATATGCCCTTATATGCACACCAGCGCGCCGGTGTATAGACCTTGATTAGGTCATCAACCTATTGGTCTGCCAAATGTACATACTTAGACATATAGCAACACATCTGTCTCCGGTCAGAGGATGCGTGCCTATATCATGACAGCATATGATATAGGACTTTGGTTATCTCGATCTCGTTAAGTCAACTCTTTGACCTAACTAATCTGACACCTCCGAATCTCTATTCCTATGCAGAGGACCTGCATCAAGAGGTCGGTCAGATATCAGCCTTCAGAGATAGGATTGCCATCTCCTACTCAGGCTGGAGATCATCTCTTAATAATCATTTGACGGTGCTTGATGAGTCCTCAATCTAACTCTTTAGATATTCATCCAAGCACCAGCCTCTATGATTCAATAGTTGAATCAACAGCTGTATGATCATCAAGATGGCCATGGTACATAACCCTAATTGTACTAAGGGACCTATTATACAAATTATTCATTCTTCATTTCAGATCAGGGAATGATATTTGCAATAACATTTATTGCATAATGGCTCGCCGTGGGCTCGCATTTCCAACAATCTCCCACTAGCCCAAAGAGCCATTAATGGGCTAATCATTTAAACCCGCACTCATGTGACAATCATAGGCTATTTAGAAAATAGCTAGGTAAGCTGATCAGTCACTCTGTTTCCGCGAGACCACGCCAAGTCCTTTTACGGTACTTGCATATCCCCAGTAACAGTGCTCGCATCCAATGCGAATGTTGCATCTTATGCAACCAATACTCAATCTAGTTAGTTACAGTGTCTTTGACACTACAGCTTAACAATTATCATAACCAGTATTTCCATAATCCTTATAAGAATATCCTTATTTCTGGAGATCTCTATCTCCTAAGGTATCTTTAGTTAAGACCTTTTAGATCACTATCTATAAAGTCTTAAACTTTTGAAGATAAGACTTTGAGATCACTATCTCAAAAATCTTGTCATCTATGAAGATTTTGTTATTACTGCAACCAAGTGTTTTATTCCTATAGTAGGACTAGTAACAATTTACTACTCCCACTGCATGGCAGCCATCTGGCTTTTGTACACATCTAGCATACACCCGGCTTCTCAGAACTGATGCCCAAAGGCAAGTAGTTTTAGCATTCACTTCCTCAACTCTTTGAGGTGATATCCCTTTAGATAGGTCAGTACCATATCTTAAGGGATGGAAGCCTTTCTTGGAATTTCTATGAATAGAATATGTCCAAGGTGTACTACAAATGTGACAGTCCCATTATCCTTTTCTCTTTGCTTCTGAACAACTTCAGAACTAAGATCTGAGGTATCTTTGAAATCATATTTCAAGATATGGAATAGCCAGTCCATGAAACACTTATTATTATCCTTATATCATTCCAAATGATTAGGATATTATCTACATTTAGCACGATGAACACATAGGCACTCCCACTAAGCTTCACATGGCTCATCCAGATTCTAACTAAAATCATAACATTTATAATTTCATCAAATCTTATGATCCAACTTAAAGAAGCTTATTTTGAGTCCATAGATGGATTCTTCAGCTTGCATACCTTGCTTTCCTAAACCATGAAGCACTGGGGCTACTTCATGTGAATATCCTCAGAGAGGTATTCATAGTGGAATGCAATATTGACTTACATCTTGAAGATGCAATAGTCAAGTTGTGTAGCTAAGGGTAGCAATATTCTGACGGTTTTAAGCATGGTCACCGAAGAGCAAGTCTCATTGCAAGCAATGTCTTCTCTTCCAGTGTGTAGCTTATGGCTACGAACCGTGCTTTGAAGATCTCTACCTTCTCATCAGGTTCCCTGTCTCTTGAAGATCCATTTACACCTTTACAGGTCTTACCCATATAGGTGGATCCTCGAGGGTCCATACACAACACTTGTATATGAAGTCTACATTAGACTTTTATTGCTATCCATCTATCCATGCTATGATCTTCAGAAGCTTCATCAGATGAAGTTCGATCATTGTCAGATTTCTCTAACACATGGAATCCATCCTCAAACTCATTTGAAGAGGCATTAGTGTTTCATCTTTAATTGTCCTTTTAGTTTCCAATTTCAGGAGTCTCATTATCTTCTCAAGATTAAATGAGTTCCTATACTTCATTTTATCTTGATTCTCAAGAGTCTCAACCTCTAAGAATCACATTCTCGGAGATGAGATATTTTAAGAATCTCAAGGTCATAAAGTAGGTATCCAATACCATCCTTTATTTTCCTAATGAAGCAACACTCTCAAGTGCTAGATTCCAACATACATGGAACCTTATTAAGGATATACATTGTAGTCTCTACTACACATATATACCTGGAAACTAAGGGATAATTATTCTAAAATTGAACATTGATAAGATCATGTCACACATGATCCAATTGTATCTACCTATAACTCTTTTGAGTTAAGGTGTGTTAGGAGGATTGAGATAGAAATGATATTCATATCTCCATAAGGTATTCTTCGAATTTATCTAGTAGGTACTTGCTACCTAGATTAGATCAAATTCATTTTATCTTCCTTCAAACTTTGGTTCTAAACCAAAATTAATGAAATCTTTGAACATTTCAAAGGTTTCTAAGGTGAAGAGAAGAAATCTCATATCATACAATCATCAATAGATATCACATATCCACAATGTTTACTATGATATAGATGATCTACATACATCAATATGTATGAGATCCTGAATACCTTGGCATCTTACACCATTCCCGAAGAAGGGTGTATTGGACAATATTCATAAGTATGTAAGTTTTGAAATTTTAGACATTCTAAAGTTTCATCTCTTACTATTCTATTGATCAAATCAATAGACAAATGTCCAAGGCTTGATGCTAGATCATTGTCAAATGATCTTCATCCTCCTATTGATCTTAAGGTTTAATTTCAGTATTCAGAAATGTTAATGAACCATTCATTAATTTTTCTAATTTATGTGGAGTCCACTAGATTTTAGATTACTATCTGAAATATCTTCATCATAACTCTTTATGATAGTTCTATCTCAGAATTCATGTTTATTTCCAACATTTAGAAACAAACAATGAGTGTATTCTTATATCTAGGTCATAGAGACATTCTCTACGACTAAGGGCTCTCCCACTGAAATTAACAAGTCTATTAATCCAACAGAGATTGTTGCAACAATTGCATCAATATTCACGTGGATAACTATAAACCTTTAAGATCAAATTTTCCAGTCTTCTAAAGCATATGCAACCCATTGCAAATGTCATCAGAAGATAGAGATACAATTATTTGACTTTATCTTATTCAATAAGTAAGTCAATATCAATGATTTATGTAGATTATTCTGATGCTCCATCCGAGTCCTTTTCTAAGGATTCTAGACAGACTTGATAGTTATACTATCAACACATGAATTTATTGCAGTATTGGCATTCATCCAACTCTTTAGATGTCATATGGAAGTCATATAAGTCCAGTCAACTCTTTGACTTTCCTTCTTTCTTGGGTCCAACCCATGCTTCCATTGCGCTCCCTTTATCTATAAGCAACCATTGCTTAAGACTAAGGATCTCTTACAATAAATTCAAAAAGAATTCAAAATAAGAGTATTTCAACATTTATTTATGCTTCATTAGATTCACACAATATGAATACTATGAAGCTTCATGAATGACTAGAGTATAGACAGTAGAATAATGACACTCATCATCTACATCCATCTAAACTCATAAAACATAGGTTCAGGTAGGTACTCAAACAATTTGAATACATCATCTCTTTATAGAGCTACCATTCTACATGATGCAGAAAACCATGTCACTCATGATTAAATGTCAAGAGCACATATGTATGCCAGAAAATCTTCATTGATTTTATAAGGATTATATGACAATTATGATCATCATCAACATGTCACTTCCAAAGTACATTTGATGATACCAAGATTATAGAGACATACAAACCCTAGGGTTGTAGTCCTATTATCTATTTAATTGTCATTTCTCAATATTATGAGGAAATTTGCACATTGCAACCACATACATTATGTGTTCAATTGCAAGTACAATATCTGGATCATGAGTCCAATCCAAGATATTTCACTGGTTACTATTGAATATATCATTGAGTGGGTTTTAACGAAGGATTATCTGAAATAAGAAATTTGCATAAATGTATGTATTTATATATACATATTTTACTTTGATTTAGGAATTTTTATATCAAAGTTGTCTTGCCTTGTCAACACTGAAAGTTCATTCCCTTAATCACTTTCAATGTAAGAGATATACTTACCATTATATCTCAAGCAAGATCTGGGATCTCCTTCCTTATCTTTGTTGCATCCCAATAATATGAGAACCTACAACTCGGATAAAAAGAAGCGGGAACACATTCCGCCTTGCAAGTCCAACTTGCATCTCCCAATTCGGTCTTTAACACCCGGGCCCACCACCCCTAAGGCGATGTTGACCCGTCATTAATTGAACCAACCGTCAACAGGAATACAACTCGCTATGCGCAATCCAATATCGCCCCAATAATATGAGGACCCGATATTGGGGTCACTACGCATACGTCCTTACTCTTTCGAGAAGCGAAGAGCCCGATCCAGATGCGCTTGCATACAGGAGCTGTCACTTCGGACAGGCGTCTCCCACATGCAATCCCTGGCGACGGAACCCTCCGCCTTGACGGGAGACCATGGATGTCACTTATGTGATCCTCCATATCATATTCAAATTTTAATTAATTATCGTGAATCACATTCACATAATTAATTCTTCCAAGGGAATTATTAACTCTAATCATATTAGAGTATTTTAATTGGACATAATCAACTTAATCATATTAAATTAATTATCAATCCAATTCAATCAATCAAACTTGATTATTTTACTTGAATACATATATGGTAATATCTCAAAATACGTATTAATTCGAATTTTAATAATTAGAAAAATACATCTTAATCCCTCGGACATTATCCCGGCCCTACCCGCTGTCATGGCCAGTACCGACGAGAGTGGGACGGACCACATACGTTGCAACCCGCAACCCCAATGCTCTCCGACTAGGCACCATATCCGCCTCGGGAAAGGATAATGCCAAATTGATTAATTTGTACTTGAGATGATCATCGGTTTTTCAACTGAAATTGTACCATATAGTAATAATCAAAACATTTTTGATTATAAGGAAATTTGCTGGACAAATTCCCAAATCCTATTCAAGCATCAAGTTTGAAAGATTGTGGTTTCCAATTATGATTTAGATCACATCCTAATCAATTATTGGTTAAGGCAATGTCATTTTAGGGAATAATTATCATCAAATATTTCACAAATATTTATGCACAATTATTCTAGGAAATTAAACAATTTAATTTCATTAAATGATTAAATGACAATCACCAATCAAACATTAAGTTTGATGAATGTGTTTCCAATTAAGATTTAGATCAAATCTAATCAATTAATTGGATGAGGCCAAGTCAATTATGTAAATAATCATCTTCAAATATTTCACAAATATTTATCATGATTATTTCACGAAATTAACAATTAATTTCACTAATTGACAATCACTTGGTTCTTGATTAGGACTGTAATTTCAGCAGTGACCCCTTCTTACTAAAATTAGCATATCTCAATCATATTAAATCCAAATTAGACAAAATCAATTTTCATAGATTGCTAATTTGATTTAGGACAGAATCCAAGTGATGTTACACGCATTTCGAGGCAAGTCTAAACAGTAACTAACATTTTAATCACGTTCAGATCTACAGTTCCCGCAACAGTGCATACATGTTCATTAAACCAACCATATCTAGAGCATACGAAATCCGATTTACGTAAACTCAGATCCTATGGTTTCCTTATTTAATGGGGAACAAAATCCAAGTATTAAATTCGTGTTTAAACAATTTAAACAGTGCCGAATTTATTTACTAAACAGATCTGCGAAATCAAATGCGATAAAAACTTTCGCGACCTTAACGAACCCAAGTCGTCCTCGGTTTTTCGAATCATATTCGAAACCGTCGACCTAAGGCTCTGATACCACTTGAAGGATATGGAATAATCCTCAAGCGCATCACGGAAGCGTGATCGTCGTATCGGATACGACGAAGAACGACTAGTCGTACTAGTTGTTCGGTGCAGCGGAATTTAAAAATTTTATTCGATGAAACCACATGATCCGAGAACCATTCTCAGGTCGTTTCATCTATAACCACAACAAGTATAATGCAATACCTCTTGAAGCATGGTTGATCAAGTCTCTAAAGGAAGAGACCTCCTGTCTCAAGTCCGATCGTCGGCGAGACTGCTTGCGAGCGCGGGGATGAACTGCGTTGTCCTCGCAATCCAAGAAGATGATCCAAGCATGGTTGCTCCTGATCTCGTCGCACGAGATCAAACGTCTCCTTCGTGAGAGGAACTCTCCAAGAAGACGGAGAACCGAAGAACGTCGAAGCGGCGGCGCGGTGGCGAAGGCGACGACGATTCCCTCCTCTAGGGTATGGTGGACGGCCACCAACAAGAGAGGGAGAGAGGCCTTGGCGTGTATGAAGAAAATGAGGGAGAGAGAGCTCCTGTATTGCAAGTCCTTAGAGAGCATAGTATGCCTCTCTATTTATAGGGTTTTGGGATCCATGGATCTCAATCCATGGGACACATAAAATCAATGGGTGAGATTGATTTATGTCAATCCAATGGCCAAGATTGTTGTTGTCAAAAGCAACAAATTTAGGTCAAAATATATTTGATAAAATCAAATATAATTTATTCCTAAATCAACCCAACAAATAAGGAGAGAATACACATGGAGATCAAATCTCCATGTGCAATCAAGTGGGGACGGCCACCCATTCCATATAGGAATTGGGTGCCGCCCACTTGTTTCCCAATGGAGAGCAATCTCATGGATTTCCATGAGATTGCATATCTCCTTGGATTTCTCTCCTATTTATTTGCAACAAATTTATTGGGTTTTATTCTTCAAAAATAATTCTCAATTATCTTTAAGAATATTGCATTCTTGCCATGGAAAAATTGTGAATCTTATTCACAACCCAAAACAACATATAATTCATATTGTTAATTAATTACACAATGTGTATCCAATACACATAATAATTAATCAACACATATAAATTATAATTAGCTCTCTCTAATACATTATAAATCACATTTATAATATATTATGAATAATTGGATATTTCTATCCACATTATTCTCATCCACATTAATTAAATCACATTTAATTAAATTGGATAATTTCTTCACACATCAAGATGATTAAATCACATTTAATCAGTATTTCTTCATTGCTTAGATCTTATGGAATTATTCTTGAACCCTTCAAGAATAATGCAATCTCTCCGCAGATACTTGGAGATAAGGACAGGGCGATTGTATTGTTCCATGTATAGTGACATGGATATTGAGATCATATCTCAAATCCAGATCGTGGGCCTCCCATAGATGCTTGATGAATCCACGATTCATCGCCTTTATTCTTTTATTTTAGCTTCATTTTCTTAGTCAAACACATGTAAATACCCATTAATTTCATAATTTTACCATTTTGCATGCATTTGTTAAAATTGCATTTTTAACACTTTTTGTACATAAATAAAAGAATAAAGAAGAAAAGAAAAAGAAAAGAAAAATAAAGGATGTAGTTATGCAATAAATACAGACTGACCCAAACCCCGAGAGAAGGTCAAGACTTGACCTGATCGACCAGGAATAAAGTAGGGGGAGATAGGGTCGTTTGTCAAAAAAATCAAAAATATCTTGTAAATATTTTTCATGTATATTTGTACAAAACTTACATTATTTTATTTGTACATAATTTGACCTCAAACTAATTATTTTCGTAAATAAAAGTTGTAAATAAAATTGTGTTGTAAATAATAAAAATATTTGTAAAATAAAATATTGTATATATTGCAAATAATTACACCTAGAAAAAGCCACAAAGTGATAATTGAAACATCAATTCCGGCTCCATACAAGCTCAAATTGAACCAAACTCACTTCCATCATACTATAAATTAAATTATCTTTCAAATGGCTGTGGTTTCATTATTTTTGGAGTTACGGTTAAAAAGTCGGTTTTCTAGGGTGTTTTGTACAGTTTTCCCATATACTTGTTGTATATTCATATTTATTTTTATAATGTATATATTGGTAAATACTACTTTCATTAAAAATAAAAAATTCAAAAAAAAAGAGATAAAAATTTAAAAAAATCTTTTATAAAAATATTTCCTTATATGTACCTATGTATATTGTATTATATGTGTATAATATATGTATACAATTAATTTCCCTAAATAAAAATTACCAAAAAAATTAATTGTCTCACATTAATTAATTTAATTTATTTAATTACGAAAATCATATGTAATTATTTAATTTATTGATTTATTTGAATTCATTTGATTTGATAACTTACCTTTTATGTAAAGATTTGATTTTGTGCCTTAAATAGCCACCATTAAGGTGGCTAATTGATTTTTTGGAATTATTTAATTTATTTATTTTAATTAATTACGAAATTTGTTTTTAATTAATTATTTATTTTATTTATTCAATTATTTTATTTAATTAACCAATAAACACTTTCCTCATTTGTGAATATCTTCCATTTTTGATTTTCTTCTCTTTTTAATGGGCTCCTCCTCCCTCATTCACACTTGATCGATCTTTGGCGGAGAGGAGCCCGGTTTCCGAGATATTTCTTGTTGAAGAGGGTCCTAGCCTCCGATCCGGTCGGTGACAGTGATCTGAGCTTCGTCGAGGCCATCATGGCGTGTCCGAACCCCAAGGTGAGATCCACTTTTACTTGTCGTTTTTCGTAGGTAGATCGTAGGTTTAAATTTTGCGTAGGTGTAGTGAGTAGTTTTTAGATTAAAAATCCCAAAATTTCCACCACATATTTTCCGCCTCCGACACCGATTTACCATCTCATCTCGTGATCCTCGCATTTCTTTTTCTACCTCGCGCAACCTATCATCTTCGACCACGTACGGTGGGCGGAGCCTCGGATCCATCCCTCTCATTTCCGCCGGATCCCCATCCACACCTCATATTATTGTGAATAAATAAAAATAAAAAAAATAACATAAAATTGTTTTCCTGTTCATCTCACACTTGTTTTTGCAGGAAAGATAAAAAAAATAAAATTTTTGTTATCTTTCATCTCTAACGATTGTTTTGCAGGTAAAATAGAAAAATAAAAAAAATTGTCTTTAACTTCTGTTTTGCAGGATAATAAAAAAACAAAAAAAATATACATAGACATTCTCTAACATTTTCCTGCAGATAAAAAACAAAAAATAATAAAATAAAAAGGCAGGGCGGCATCGTCCGCACTCCCGCCTGAGCTGATACTTCCGGCGGGGCGGCATCGTCACCCCCGCCGCCGCAACTTCCGCCACCAAGCCCGAGGCCGCCTTCGTCCCGGCCTTCACCTCTCCACCGCTCCTGCCCCCTTCGCCTCATGAACGGCCAGCCCCGTGACCCTCTCCGTCCGCCTGCGCTGCGCAGGACCCCCTCAGCCGCAGGAGCTCCGGCCCGCGCCTCCGCGTGCGTCGCTTGCGGCGCCGCCTCGCGCGGAATCTCCAGAACCTTGGTGTCGCGCCCACCGCGCGGCCGTGCACCGGTCACAGCCCCCGCACGCCAGGTGGCCCCGCGAAGTCGACGCCCCATCTCCGCTCCTCCAGCGCACAGCACCGGTGCTCCCCCGCGCGCGCCCGCGCGTTGTCGTGCCAGCCCGCCACCAGCCCGCCGTTCCGCCATCTTCAGCCCCCCCGCGCACCCGCGTGGCGGCGCCCCTGCGCGCTTCGCCCACCGGCGCCTCGCCGACCGCCATCGAGTGCCGCCCCTCCTGCTCCTCTTGAGGTGTGCGGCGGTACTCCCTCCTTGGGTATTGAGATCAAAGAACAACAGGAACCCTAGTGGAGATTTTGAAATAAAAAAAATCTTGGAGAAATTATAAAGAAACCCCCGAAGGTTTTCATTATTGCAGAATCACTCCTACTTCCAGAGCAGCATGTGCGTGGCATACGCATCATTGGGTAATTTGCAAATTCTGCCCGCATCTTTATTTCTGTTATAATTTTATGTATAAACTTTGAATAATTGCAAGTAAGCCCCTGGACTGCAGACTCTTTGTTGCTTGCTCTTTTCATTAAAATAAATGTTTTTATTCATCCAAAAATTTTGCAAAAATTAGTATAAGCTCCTGCTATGTGCTTTGACATTGCATAAAACTTTCATAGTATTCTAACTTTATTTGATATATTTAAAAAATTCCAAAACAGTGTTTTTGTATCTTTTTCTCTGCCTACATTTTGATAATTCATAAAAATTCAAAAAAAAAGTCTAAAAATTTCATAAAAAATTTCTGTAGGTGTATTTTAATCTCTTTAATTTTCTGAGCATTTTTACCTTTTAAAAAAATACAAAAATAGTGTAGTGTGTGTGTGTGTTTCTATTCATTTGTGCTTATTCGAAAAATACAAAAAAAATATAAAAGTCAAAAACCACTAAAAAAATTACCTTGGAAATTTGACTACTTAGTTTTTAAATCGTGCTCCTTGTGTTCGACCATGGTCGCTATACCAGGTAAAAAGAATAGCGAAAGACCGCTTACATTTGCTTTAATTGATTTATCTTATCTGAAGTGGTTTAAAATACAAATATTTTTCTCGTTGACCGAATCACGCGGTTGAGAACGACGACATTTTTGACATTATTTTTACATATCTCGACCGTACGAATTTCGCGTCATCAGAATGGCGCCGTTGCCGGGGAGCACGGCTTTGTAGTCATTTTTCTATCTTGTCTCTCTATATCATAATTGCTTTCTGACCTTCTCTCTTTGATTTTTGTGCAAGGTACTGCTTGGACGACTTGGAGTTTACTATTTGGAGGACCCGCACAAGAGGAAGAGTAGGGAATTGAAGAAGATTTTTTTGAGAGAGAACAATCAATTTTGTAATAATTTAGGACTTTTGAACTGTGGACACTTGGACATTCTTCGAGGTCTGTTTCGTCAAGTGCCGGTGCACTTGGGGGACCTCACCGCCATTTTCCGTGTTTTTGATTTTACCGCCATAACTTGCTATTTGATTCTCGCAGTTTTAGCCCCTAGACGTAGGAATTTTTGTTGATTGTGACGTAAATTTCTAAGGCCCAACACCTAATAGAATATCTGTTCCTATAGAACGTAATTGGACCTTACTAAAATTAATTGAAAAAGTTAGTCTAATTGGATTTGAGACCATGTGCCGTGAGGAGCCACATACAGCGCTGGCAGGACCCGTTGTGGCGGGCACCGAGTGACTCTCAAGATCGGACTCCGGACTCGATTCGGTTAGCTAACTATTGTTCTTCACGATCAATAGAAGTTGCTTATCTAAGGCCGATTTCTTCGTGCATCATATAGTTAGTTTATATTCTGTCTTTAATTTTATGCGCGGATCATATTGCATGTAGAGTGCTGGAGTAAGGTACGCATTTTCTATCTCTTCATGCATCATTGTGTTTGATCGTGCATTGGCTTTCTCGATCCCTCCCCCTGTTTTTGGACTCAAATTAATCAAAGAGGAAATCGGAAAGCTCGTTAGGCGTTTATTCTTGAAAATATCCAAAAAAATCACAAAATCAAAAATTAAAAAAATGGACTGCTAATTGAACTTGACCTTCAAAATTAAACGTAATTGACCACTTCATTGTATTGGGAGAGCAATCCCCTCATTGTCTGCGTTCTTATTTGCTCGCGTACACACTAAGGAGTAGTGCCCAAATCCTATTCAAGCCTCCTAAGTGTTTGTACAACTTTTGTTTGATCACCTAACTCTTAAAATTGAAAAGATAAAGACCGAACTCTCACGGTCAGATTTGTGTTGAGTTGGTGAACTGAGGGTTTGCTTTGTGTTTTGTATGTCTTTGGTGTGAGTCAGTTACGATCATTCTTTGAATCATTAGCAGTCACCTTTCCTCCCTCCCTTCATTTCCCTCTCTTCATGATGGGTCGCATTCCATTCCAGCCTGATTTCGCGGCTTCTTATCTTCATGCCCATCATTCCCGTCCACTCTCTTGGGAGGTCGGAACTCCGCCCGATTTCTCATTTTCTCCCTACCCACCCTCCCATTCGGGATATGCTGTGAGTGAAACCCGAGGATACCAGATTGACCAAATACGAGACCCGGGTGTTCACCTTGTTGAGATGAGAGTGCATCCCATAGACAATCATAGGGTGCAGTTACATGCTTTAGATGACTTGTATCCTAGGACATTGGATGAGTACACAGATCATGAAGTCCAGTCCGCTTCTACCTTGAGACCCTTTGTTCTGGATTTAGAGTTAATTGATCTACTGCCTAAGTTTTTTGGGGAAATGCACGAGGAACCTTATTTGCATATTGATGAATTTGAGGATTTTTGTGTATCACGATCATATTTGGATATCACTTCTGAGGACATGATGCTGATTACCTTCCCATTTACACTTCAGAGTAGAGCCAAGAGTTGGCATAGACGATTGGGAAGGAAGATTGCTACATGGGGAGATTTACGATCATTATTTTTGAAGAAATTTTACCCCCAATGTAGAGCAGAGATGATGCGGTCATGTATTCGTGAATTTTCAGTTAACCCCCAGAAGCCATTGATAGATTCATGGTTGAGGTTACGAGAACTTGTGAGGCGATTTCCAGATCATGGATTTTCGATGACTGACCTTATCCATATCGCCATGAGGGGGAGGACCGCAGAGCAAATATCATATGTCATTACCTCGTGTAGTGGTTCACACCATCGTCCCGACTTGGATTTTGTTGAGATCATCTTGGATACACTTTCTGATCTTGCATATACACCAGATGATTTATTTGGGACAACACATGACGGAGAGATGACAACTGTTGAGTGTGTGCCACACCATGCTGATCTTGACATCACACACCGATCAGAGGATATGGATGCTGATTCTTCTCATTTGATGGATGTGTTGCCTATTGTTGTGAGTTCCCAGAGCCGGACATTGGTTGATGACCAATTGGATTTACAATCAGATTTTGAGCCAGTCCGGCTCTTTCACATAGAAGATTCTTCGATTCTAGATCTGCTAGGATCCCAAGAGATAGAGGAGGAACCCACATCTCAGCCATCCTCTAATTCTTTCCAGTATCCATACATAGTTGATACAGTGTCTTGTCTTCAGGAGATCTTCTCAGATTCGGAGATACATTTGGATTCATCTCAGCATAGAGAGTTTGATGAGGGACCGAATTTGGATTTTACAGAACTTGATAGTCCCGTACTTGAGCCATGTGTCCTCCCATTTGATGAGGTCGATACATTTTTAGAGGACATGACATTTGACAGCATTGATCCCAACTTCCCTGATGATTCGGCATTACTCCCTGAGGGTTATCTGCGGGAGGATGCCATGGACCATATAAACTCGGTTTCACTTTCTGGGAGTGCATCCGATCTGTCGGATCGCGAGACCGAGTATTTTGATATTTCTGATAATGAGTTTGATGATTCTCTCCTCGACGACCCTCGCAAGGATGACCCGATCTTTGAGGTATTCGATGATTTCACTGATTTGTCTACATTATATGCATCGGATATCAGCCTTTCTAGTGAGTCTCTTGATCTTGATCTTCCATATCTATTCGAGACTGTGATTGACGTGGAGGATTCCCTGACAGATCCTTCCTTCTCCACGTTCGACTTCTTCGGTTCTGCCCTGTCACTCCATATAGACCTTGAGCCGACGATTTCTTTTGTGCTACCGGAGCCCGACTTCATCTGCCCATATCTTGATTCGGTAGCAAACACCCGCCTGACTGATTATCTGGGTGTTATCATTTACTCTGTTGAACTCGTTGTTGTTCTCCCACCGAGACTGCAACGACAGTACGGTATTCGCCTGACCGATGCCGTCCTAAACCTCGATACGGCGTTGTCCTAGCATTTGCGCCCAGCTAGGGGCGTAAACTCTAGCGCTTGTTGAGAGGCACCTCAACATTGATCGACTCACATCTATATAGACCATCTGTCAATATCATACATTCTTTTTGTCTCACACCCCATCTCCATCGCATGATCAATCCATACTTAGGGTGTACTTTACCCTAAGTATAGGGGGGTGTCAGACGTTTGATTATTCTTTTGATTCTTTTTACCTCTGTTTTGCTACCTATACTTAGGGATATTTTACCCTAAGTATAGGGGAGGTAGACTCTGTATATTCATCTCCTCGGTTTTCTCCTTTGTGTACAGTCTGCTATACTTAGGATTACTTGATCCTAAGTATAGGGGGATCATCGACTTCTATTGATTTTATTCTTTTATTCGTCGTTGTAGTATACTATTCTTCTCACTTTTTCTATACGAAGCACGAGTTATGTCTTTATTTCCAGCTCTTTGATCACTATGAGGACATAGTTCGAGCTAAGTATAGGGGGGTGTCGTATATATTGTATATATACTTTAGCCATAACTCGTACTTTCATATTTTTAATATGGCTAATATACTGTGTAAATACTAAAAAAAAGCAATAAAGAGATGCAGAAAGTTCCTCAAAATTTTTCTTGTACATACTGACTAATAAATCAGGTTAAAATATTTTGAAAAATATTTTGAAAGTAGTTTGAAAATCTTTTTGAAAAATCTTTTGAAAACCATTTGAAAAATGTTTGAAAAATATTTTCAACCTTTGTAAAAAGTTTGCGCCTTGTAAAAATTTTTCTCTTTGTGTGAAAAAAAAAGATTTTGTAAAACTATTTGCAAATGTTTGGAAAAATGGTTGAAAAATTATTTTGAAAAATCTATATATACTGTTTGAAAAATGTTTGCAAAATATTTTCAAATGATTGTAAATGATTGTAAAATTGTGTGAAAAAAATTATTTTGGACTATAGTTTTGAAAATTATTTGTAAAATTATTTTCAAGTAAATTTGAGGAATATATGCACCACAAAAAAATAATAATAAAAAAAAACTTGTAAAAAATGAATTAAAAAAAATCAACTCTGTATATACTTGTATAAATTACTCAATTTGTAAATTCTTGCATTATGATTATTGTAAAATAATCAACTCACTCTTGTGCAAATATGTATCTTCTCTAACCCTTATTAAAAACAAAAAAAAACTTAAAAAAAAACTTTAAAAAGAAAAAGAATCTTGTATATATTTGTATATATTACTAACTATTTGCAAAAAAAAAAAACTTTTGCATGTGCATCATTTTTCAAAAATCCATAAAAATTTCAAAATTTTGAAAATTGTTTCACAAAAAGATTTTTTTTCTTCTTCGCATTGTACATATTTTCTTGCATTGGCATGTGCATTTTTCAGGATAGTCTTGACGATTAAACTAAGTCTGGAATAAATTTGAAGAAGGGAGCTTAGTTGGACCTTAATCCACTTAATTTCAGAGGAACCTTATAAGATGTGGAGTTAAGACTTTTCAGGTCCTAGTGACTTAATTCTTTGGGTCCACACGACTATGAGCATATGTCATCTTGATGAGCCTAAGTAGAACACTTAACAACACACGCATGACTCTTAGAGACAATGGCTTGACTTGCACCAGCACTTTACACATGGCTCTCCACGGATGAGGTGGTGAGGAGGCAGTTTCCTTTGGCTTGGGGTAGCATATGAGGGTAGTACTTCTAGGCGGAACCTCTCTTCTTCTTCTAGTGAAGGAAGTGCGTCTCAACTTGGTCTAGTGGTGATGAAGGCTAAAGACAGAAGCCGTGGGTTGCAATAAAGCTTCAAAAGAGGGATAGTCTACTGGCTCAAGAGGAAAATTTCTTGTATATATGCTGCACCATGTAGATATGTTGTACAGAGGCATTTGAAAAAAAAAGAAGAAAAAAAAAGAAAAAAAATGCAAAAATGCAAAAAGAACTCCAAAAAAGTGGTGGGTCGGATTGAAAATTTAATAACCCCACCGGAGTGTATATAGTGAAATAAAGCAAAAGCTTATGGCATCCTTGTTACATCTCATGAAGCTTGCAGCGGGAGACTTAGCTACACTGGCTGAGCTTCCAAAAGTCTATACTTCTTCCCCCTCTTCTTGAGCCGGTTGCACTTGAACTTAGAAGGGAATACCCCGCTTCTCGAGGAAAGAGTTGCTAGACCGAGGCATTAGAGTTACCAGATTGGGGGAGGTTGCTTCTTTGTTACTTCTGAGGTGGGGAGCTACATATCACTTACACTGCATGGAAAGATTCATGGTCATTAGAGTTTGTGTATGTAGACTTGTTCTGATCTGGTTTATTGAGGAGTCTTGTCCATAGATTGGTGGAACTTAAAGGCTGTTAGGTTTTAAATCCATATCCTATTAAGGTTCCGGCACACAAATAATCCAAAGGTCTGACAGAGCTCCAGACTACATTTTTATGAAGATAAGTTTAAAAGTCAACATTATTCTAACTTCTTTCCTTTTTCTTTTCTTTATTTTTGTTTTCACTTATTTTTCAAATAAGTGTTTGCTAAGGGACTAGCAAAGGTAAAGTATAGGGGAATGATGAATCCACGATTCATCGCCTTTATTCTTTTATTTTAGCTTCATTTTCTTAGTCAAACACATGTAAATACCCATTAATTTCATAATTTTACCATTTTGCATGCATTTGTTAAAATTGCATTTTTAACACTTTTTGTACATAAATAAAAGAATAAAGAAGAAAAGAAAAAGAAAAGAAAAATAAAGGATGTAGTTATGCAATAAATACAGACTGACCCAAACCCCGAGAGAAGGTCAAGACTTGACCTGATCGACCAGGAATAAAGTAGGGGGAGATAGGGTCGTTTGTCAAAAAAAATCAAAAATATCTTGTAAATATTTTTCATGTATATTTGTACAAAACTTACATTATTTTATTTGTACATAATTTGACCTCAAACTAATTATTTTCGTAAATAAAAGTTGTAAATAAAATTGTGTTGTAAATAATAAAAATATTTGTAAAATAAAATATTGTATATATTGCAAATAATTACACCCAAAAAAAGCCACAAAGTGATAATTGAAACATCAATTCCGGCTCCATACAAGCTCAAATTGAACCAAACTCACTTCCATCATACTATAAATTAAATTATCTTTCAAATGGCTGTGGTTTCATTATTTTTGGAGTTACGGTTAAAAAGTCGGTTTTCTGGGGTGTTTTGTACAGTTTTCCCATATACTTGTTGTATATTCATATTTATTTTTATAACGTATATATTGGTAAATACTACTTTCATTAAAAATAAAAAATTAAAAAAAAAGAGATAAAAATTTAAAAAAATCTTTTATAAAAATATTTCCTTATATGTACCTATGTATATTGTATTATATGTGTATAATATATGTATACAATTAATTTCCCTAAATAAAAATTACCAAAAAAATTAATTGTCTCACATTAATTAATTTAATTTATTTAATTACGAAAATCATATGTA
The DNA here is from genome assembly GCA_037367405.1 of Ottelia alismoides. Classification (NCBI taxonomy): domain Eukaryota; kingdom Viridiplantae; phylum Streptophyta; class Magnoliopsida; order Alismatales; family Hydrocharitaceae; genus Ottelia; species Ottelia alismoides. The sequence continues at coordinate 82,299 of JAZKJV010011204.1, read as the reverse complement.
ATTATTTAATTTATTGATTTATTTGAATTCATTTGATTTGATAACTTACCTTTTATGTAAAGATTTGATTTTGTGCCTTAAATAGCCACCATTAAGGTGGCTAATTGATTTTTTGGAATTATTTAATTTATTTATTTTAATTAATTACGAAATTCGTTTTTAATTAATTATTTATTTTATTTATTCAATTATTTTATTTAATTAACTAATAAACACTTTCCTCATTTGTGAATATCTTCCATTTTTGATTTTCTTCTCTTTTTAATGGGCTCCTCCTCCCTCATTCACACTTGATCGATCTTTGGCGGAGAGGAGCCCGGTTTCCGAGATATTTCTTGTTGAAGAGGGTCCTAGCCTCCGATCCGGTCGGTGACAGCGATCTGAGCTTCGTCGAGGCCATCATGGCGTGTCCGAACCCCAAGGTGAGATCCACTTTTACTTGTCGTTTTTCGTAGGTAGATCGTAGGTTTAAATTTTGCGTAGGTGTAGTGAGTAGTTTTTAGATTAAAAATCCCAAAATTTCCACCACATATTTTCCGCCTCCGACACCGATTTACCATCTCATCTCGTGATCCTCGCATTTCTTTTTCTACCTCGCGCAACCTATCATCTTCGACCACGTACGGTGGGCGGAGCCTCGGATCCATCCCTCTCATTTCCGCTGGATCCCCATCCACACCTCATATTATTGTGAATAAATAAAAATAAAAAAAATAACATAAAATTGTTTTCCTGTTCATCTCACACTTGTTTTTGCAGGAAAGATAAAAAAAATAAAATTTTTGTTATCTTTCATCTCTAACGATTGTTTTGCAGGTAAAATAGAAAAATAAAAAAAATTGTCTTTAACTTCTGTTTTGCAGGATAATAAAAAAACAAAAAAAATATACATAGACATTCTCTAACATTTTCCTGCAGATAAAAAACAAAAAATAATAAAATAAAAAGGCAGGGCGGCATCGTCCGCACTCCCGCCTGAGCTGATACTTCCGGCGGGGCGGCATCGTCACCCCCGCCGCCGCAACTTCCGCCACCAAGCCCGAGGCCGCCTTCGTCCCGGCCTGCACCTCTCCACCGCTCCTGCCCCCTTCGCCTCACGAACGGCCAGCCCCGTGACCCTCTCCGTCCGCCTGCGCTGCGCAGGACCCCCTCAGCCGCAGGAGCTCCGGCCCGCGCCTCCGCGTGCGTCGCTTGCGGCGCCGCCTCGCGCGGAATCTCCAGAACCTCGGTGTTGCGCCCACCGCGCGGCCGCGCACCGGTCACAGCCCCCGCACGCCAGGTGGCCCCGCGAAGTCGACGCCCCATCTCCGCTCCTCCAGCGCACAGCACCGGTGCTCCCCCGCGCGCGCCCGCGCGTTGTCGTGCCAGCCCGCCACCAGCCCGTCGTTCCGCCATCTTCAGCCCCCCCGCGCACCCGCGTGGCGGCGCCCCTGCGCGCTTCGCCCACCGGTGCCTCGCCGACCGCCATCGAGTGCCGCCCCTCCTGCTCCTCTTGAGGTGTGCGGCGGTACTCCCTCCTTGGGTATTGAGATCAAAGAACAACAGGAACCCTAGTGGAGATTTTGAAATAAAAAAAATCTTGGAGAAATTATAAAGAAACCCCCGAAGGTTTTCATTATTGCAGAATCACTCCTACTTCCAGAGCAGCATGTGCGTGGCATACGCATCATTGGGTAATTTGCAAATTCTGCCCGCATCTTTATTTCTGTTATAATTTTATGTATAAACTTTGAATAATTGCAAGTAAGCCCCTGGACTGCAGACTCTTTGTTGCTTGCTCTTTTCATTAAAATAAATGTTTTTATTCATCCAAAAATTTTGCAAAAATTAGTATAAGCTCCTGCTATGTGCTTTGACATTGCATAAAACTTTCATAGTATTCTGACTTTATTTGATATATTTAAAAAATTCCAAAACAGTGTTTTTGTATCTTTTTCTCTGCCTACATTTTGATAATTCATAAAAATTCAAAAAAAAAGTCTAAAAATTCCATAAAAAATTTCTGTAGGTGTATTTTAATCTCTTTAATTTTCTGAGCATTTTTACCTTTTAAAAAAAATACAAAAATAGTGTAGTGTGTGTGTGTGTTTCTATTCATTTGTGCTTATTCGAAAAATACAAAAAAAATGTAAAAGTCAAAAACCACTAAAAAATTACCTTGGAAATTTGACTACTTAGTTTTTAAATCGTGCTCCTTGTGTTCGACCCTGGTCGCTATACCAGGTAAAAAGAATAGCGAAAGACCGCTTACATTTGCTTTCATTGATTTATCTTATCTGAAGTGGTTTAAAATACAAATATTTTTCTCGTTGACCGAATCACGCGGTTGAGAACGACGACATTTTTGACATTATTTTTACATATCTCGACCGTACGAATTTCGCGTCATCAATGCTTGATTAAATCAAGACCGTAAATCTAATCTTCTCATTGTATCTGAATCATATTCAGATCAATGTCCAACACTTGGACCAAGATCAGATCACTTCTCTACTGAGAGGAGTCACTAAAATCCAGACCCGTTTCATCACTCCCTAGGAATGGAAGCGTCATGGTTATACAATCGTTTATGATCAAATCACCCTCAGGTATTCCTAATACCTGTACATCCTGCATACTGGAAGACTCAGACTAAACCCGAAGTATCGGATCAACTTTATACTGTCTACTTCATGGTTTTATCAGTAAGTTTCTCATTCGATCATTGGGAGTTGGTATCGATCATACACTTTCCAAAAGCGTATATCATACCTAGGTCTTGATTATATACTAAAAGTATATATCAAACCTACAAATTCAGTCAAGCTTCCAAAGCGAGACGACCATGCGCATGGAATTTGATTCATCCCAATATCTCACGAGTGAGCTCATGTCTTCCGGTTCAGTAACTGAACCTGTATGATCCCTTTGAGAGATCGTATTACTCATATGCCCTTATATGCACACCAGCGCGCCGGTGTATAGACCTTGATTAGGTCATCAACCTATTGGTCTGCCAAATGTACATACTTAGACATATAGCAACACATCTGTCTCCGGTCAGAGGATGCGTGCCTATATCATGACAGCATATGATATAGGACTTTGGTTATCTCGATCTCGTTAAGTCAACTCTTTGACCTAACTAATCTGACACCTCCGAATCTCTATTCCTATGCAGAGGACCTGCATCAAGAGGTCGGTCAGATATCAGCCTTCAGAGATAGGATTGCCATCTCCTACTCAGGCTGGAGATCATCTCTTAATAATCATTTGACGGTGCTTGATGAGTCCTCAATCTAACTCTTTAGATATTCATCCAAGCACCAGCCTCTATGATTCAATAGTTGAATCAACAGCTGTATGATCATCAAGATGGCCATGGTACATAACCCTAATTGTACTAAGGGACCTATTATACAAATTATTCATTCTTCATTTCAGATCAGGGAATGATATTTGCAATAACATTTATTGCATAATGGCTCGCCGTGGGCTCGCATTTCCAACAGGAGGTGCATTCCTCAGGAGGAGTATGCCAATGTCCTTAGTCATTGCCATAAATTAGAATCCTGAGGACACCATTCTGGGAAGCGTACGACAACGAAAGTTCTCTAATTTGGCCTTTGGTGGCTGACTCTTTTCTAGGATGCAAGAACATATGTAAAAGGTTGTACTGACGGTCAGAAAATGGGCGGCACCATCATTTCTAAGAATACAATACCTCCCAAGTATATTTAAATATAATATGGGGTATTGAATTCATGGGTCCATTCTCTAATAGCCCGAGATTTGAATATATCCTACCTGTTGTAGATTATGTCAGTCATTGAGTGGGGTCTATCTTTACTTGATCCACTAATAGTCGCATAGTGTGTCACTTTCTCAAGGATAATATCATTTCGTGGTTTAGGGTTCTGAAGATCCTTATTTCCAATAGGGGAAGACATTTTAGAAACAAATAAGTAAATAAGTTTGTGAATTAGTACAACATTGAATATAGTGTCGCATCTCCTTACCACCCACAAACCAATGATTTAGCTGAAATTTCAAATTGGGAGATAAAGACAATTTACAGAAACTTATTCGCCCATATAGGAAGCATTCGTCTCAGTTTCTTGACTCAATTCTATGGTCTTATCATGCGATGTACAAGTCTCCCTTGGGTATGTGTCCCTATCATTTAATATATGGTAAGCCATTTCACTTGCAAGTGGAACTCATTCATAAATCATTGTGGGCAATCAATTTATGAAACTTGGATTCATAGAACATAGGCCAGAACATAAAGGTTGATCTTAACATATTCTTGGAATTCAAAGACTACACGTATGACAATAATTTGATTTACATTGAGAAAGTCAAAAGATATCACGACAAGCACATCAGAATAAAGACATTTGAACCCGATCAAAAGTCTAGGTTGTTTGACGCAAAGTTGAAATAATTTCCATGCAAGATTAAGAGAAAATGGACAAGGTCATTTTTATTGACAAATATATGCGACAATGGTAGCATCATCATATCAGGATTGCCATTTGATGCACAATCATTCGTTGTCAATGGCAGTTGTTGGAGCCATAGCCAGTGCATAATATATTCATGTCCGTTGTCGATTCTATTAATGTAGCATTTCAAGTTGATCTTCCTACTCAACATTGTCAAACTCAAAGCTATACATAAACATTTTTCTTGATTAATTCTTCTTCATTCTTTTCTTTTTAACTCTTTCACTCTTTTGTTATTTCATCCATCCCTTTCATCAGTGACATAGTTAGGATGACCATATCCTAAGTATAGGGGGGATGAGTGCATTTGAGTTATTCTTCATTATTCTCTCGCTTGTCTTCTAACTTTTTGATATTTTGTTCTGTGCTTAGGGATATTTCACCCTAGGTATAAGTAAAGAAAGCCGAATCTTTGATTTTGTATAAAATTTAATCCTCGATTATCTCTTCTTCGTATACAATCCGTTATACTAAGGATTTTCAGCATATGGTTGACGGCCGACTTCTTATTCTTTTATTTGAGCCATTGTAATATAGACCTTTATATACTTCACACGAGTTATGACTTTCTTTATTTCTCTTTCATAAGTATAAGGATATAGTTTGAGCTATGTATTGGGGGTCAAACATATGTATATATGTTATCCATAACTAGTGAATTTTCAATAATAAGGCTAATATACTACACTCAGAAACGGTATACAATAACATAACTATAAAGAAAAACTTTTGTAAACATGTATGATTTATTTTTGAAAATTTATTTGCAAATATAATTTGAAATTTGTTTTTGTAAATGATTTTGAAAATGATTGCAAAATGTTTGATAAAAATCATTGTAAAAACTTTGGAAAGTTCTTTTTAAAATATTTCAAAACCATATGAAAATATTCATTTATAAATGTTTGTAAAAAGTTTGTAAATACTTTTTCATATTTTTTAAATTTTTTATAAAATTATTTGCAAATAAGTTTCTAAAATATCTAATAAATATTTTCAAATCATTTTGAAAACTCTGTTGATAATGTCCTCGAGAAAATTCTTCATATAAAACTGCATATACCTCCATAAAATTTCTTTATAAAATCTTTGTAAATATGTGAATACATTCAATTCACTAGCTCCTTTTCAAAAACCCTAGGAAAATTTACAAATTTACAAAAATACCTAAAAATTGAAAAATATTTTCAGAACTTTTTCAAAAATTCCATAAAAAGGGCAAACCCAAAAAATTGTTTCACAAAAAATATATGCATTGCATAGGAATTTTTTAGAATGATTTTGACAATTAACCTAATATAGATAAAATCTGAAGATTAGAGCTTGGTCTAGACCTTAATCAAATTAGTTTTATACGAACCTTATAGGCACTGGAATCAAGACTTTTCTTATAAATGAGACTTAATTCTTTGAGTTCACAAAATTGTGTTCACGTGACATCTTGACCAGTCTTAGTAGAATACTTCAAAGCACACGTATAACTCTTGCTGATAATGAGCTAGCTTGGACAAGCATTCTACACTTAGCTCAATTCTGATGAGGTGGTGAGGGTAGGATTCTATTACTAGTGAAGCACATGTGTGGAAATATATTTCACCCCAAAATTTGGCTATTACCCCCAACCCGATCTAGTGGCATGGACATCTAAAGATGTGATGCTATGGGTTGCAATAATTCTTCAAAAGAGGGATAGTCTATGGGCTCAAGAAGAAAAAGTCCTTATGTAAATGTTGTATATAGTGTAAAAAATGTGTTTATGAAATAAACTCCAAAAATAATAGACGAGCAAAAAGTCAAGAAAAAAAATCAATTCCCAGCGGTGTATGTATCAAATAAGTAAGGCTTAAACTTCAAAGTCAAAATATCAAGGTTGTCTGCTGATGGAGGCTTGGCTACTCTGGCCAAGCTCCACAAGATATATGGCTACACTGGTCACAATCCATTCTTCTCTCTATTACCTCTTTTTGAGACGGTTGCATTTGAACTTAGAAGGAAATCTCTCGGTGCTCGAGCAAGGAGTAGCCAGATTGGGGAATTAAGGTTATCTTGCTGAATGAGATGGTTTCTTTCTATTTCTGATGAGAAGAGCTACATTCACATACATTGTAAAAGTGAGACTCATAGAACATATTTATTCCGACCTGGCTATTGAGGTGATATGAACAAAGGATTGTGGAACTTGAAGGTTGTTAAGTTTTAGATCATATTCCCAATAAGATTCCGAACACATTAACAATCCAAAGGTCTAGTTGATCTCCAAACTTTTATTCTGTAAAGATAAGCTCAAGAATAATAATCATTCTAAGTTCTTTATTTTCTTTTTCTTTTTTTTTGCGTCACTTATTATTTTAGTAAGTGTTTTCTAGGGACTAGCAAAGGTAAGTATAGGGGATGATGAATAGCCATTCATGTACCTTTATTCTTCCATTTTGTATTTAAATCCCTAAAAATACATGTAAATAATGCTAACTTGTACAAAATTTAAACTCAATATTCATTTGTAATTAATATATAAATATATATATTAAGATAAAAAATTAGAGAATAAAGAAAAATAAAATAAAACAAACGAATTTTAGATTTTTATATAGTTTAAATTAATTTTTATAATATTTTTAGGGTTTTGTGATTTTTAAATTTTATATTATGTATTTTTAGTGATTTTCGAATGATATAATATACTAGAGTATATATAATAGAATTTTTGGAATTTTTGGAAAAGATTTTATAATTTTTATGGGTTTTTATATTTAAACAAGGAGAAAATACATGTTTTTTGTATTTTCATAAAATAAAAAGATTATCAAAAAATTTATGTGAACAAGCATGATATCATGCACCCATACTAATTTTCCTACAATTTTTAGAGCAATAAAATATATAAAATGATAAATATAAAAAATAAAAATGATACAGATACATGGATCTATTTACAACTAGTTAAAACTTGAATTGAATTTCAGAATTGGTCCAAAAAACATAAGGATCTTCGTGCAATATTTACAATGCCTCTCGTGTAGCTACACGTATGGCAGAAGGACAAATTTGTAAATACCGGCAAGTATAGTGACCTTCTTGCAAAATGCCCTATTTATATTACATTGGATATTGAATTTACAGGACTAAAAACTTAATATAAAAGTAGAGTTGTTTAGTTGTATTTTACTCCAGGCATGCGGATCGGACTGCCAAGATAATTTCACTTAAGAGCATCAATGGTCCATGTGCGATGATAACCCTTCACTGATTTTGAAGCTGTAATTAGATCGCAAATGTGATCGGAGGTTTGCCATACTCCATCAAGGAACAACAAAGATTAAAATAGGTGCACCTCTTCAATAATAAAATGCCTGCTCTTCCCCAAGAATAGGAAAGAATAACATGTGGGGTGAGCTTCAATAGACTGATTCTTCATACTCCGACATGCTCCCAGGTAGTTGATGGTTGTACTGGGTTCCTAGAGGGCCTTCGGAACAAGTAGGAGCTTCGATAGGGTCTAGACCTCGCTGAGAAGAGATCTGGATGTCAAGCCTCCAAGAGATGGAGTTTTTTATTGAATAGCCCTCAGATGGGGTTCTCAGGTGCTCAGAACTGCACCAAAAGTCTCGTGACTCGAAGGAGAAACTCCTCGACGAAGTTGGTAGTGGAAATGGAAAGAGGGAGGTAGAATGGTTTGGTCTCCAGAGAAGGGTGGCAGAGTAGAGACCTGATAAACTCGATTTGAGTAGAATTGAGGTGGATTAAGTGCTTTGGAAGATGAAGAAACGATAAGGAAGAGGATGGGATGGATGACAGATCGTAAAGATGGTCAAATCACGATGAACAAAGTACCGGAGCCTAGATCTCTGGCAAACTTTAATTTTTGGATTTTTGGTTATAAGAAATGACATCAGGTGAAGAAAAAAAGGCAAATCTATGATATTTAAATAGAAGAAAAATAAAAAAGATAGGATAGAGAGTGGCTCACATGCATGTTGTATTTGGGAGAAGAGGACCATCAGACGTGTCCCCGGTGATGGGTTGAATCAGCTCCAAATCACCTTGTCTTCACCTCACAATCACTGGGGATACCTCATGTCACTAGGTCTCCTCACCAGTTAAATATTCAGAAGGGATACAGTAGCTAAAGAGCGATTAAACTTACCGAAGAATGAGGGTTCAGTTTTATAGTAGTGAACGGGTGAAGTTGACATGGATATTGCATGAAGACGAGAGGTGGTTGGTGAGAGCTAGGGACATGGCGTGGAAGAGGGCTGAGGAGAGTGCAGGATGGTGGAAGGCTCGAGGTGGAAAAGGGTGAGAGAGATGGAATGAAAATGGGAGAAGATGGGGGCTTCTTGTGCGCTCACAGTAGCCAGAGCAATGGTGGGTACACTTGACACACATGCCAGCAAAAGAAGGGGTCGTAATGGTCTACATGGGACCAAATGAGATAAAACAACAAAATGAAATTCTTACTAATTTAATAATAAACAGTAGATGGTTTTTTTAATTAAAACTCAAAACGTGAAAATGTTTCTTTAATTTTCAAGTTATTTAATCATAATTTTTATTTATTTTTGAAAGATTATTTGTGAGGTGTTAATATTTACAAGTATATTCATAGTATATATATCTGTAAATATATATAAATATAATTTTTATTCTGAATTTTTACTACTTAGTATCATATTTACATATTTATATATTTATAATAATAGTAAATACACATATACATATTTCTATTGAATTTGTTGATTTTATCTACATATACACACACATGTATATATCTTATAAGTATAATCTAAATACATATTATAATGTATCATTTATTTTTACGTGTATTTTAATGATTTTATTTTGTGTTTATATTTTTAATATACTTTAAATAATATAAAATTATTTAAAATATATAAAAAGTGTAAGGATATAAAGAATGAAATATATTAATTTTATATATACATATATAATACAATGGTACACAAGAAAGCCAGCTTTTGTATCTTCATTTTTAATTAAACCATCATTAGATAGATAAGTTAACTTGAAATACAATGGAGGTTATTTTGGTGAATTTTGAGTTCATGTGCATGAGATATTGATATGTCTAATTTGCAGCTTTTTCATCCATGTGTACAAGTTACACTATGCATTGTTTTTATGGACTATTCTAAATATATTTAATATGTACAATTCCTGTTGAAAACTTTATTTTTTGAAGTCTGTATAAGTGTAAATAAATGGTGTAAAAATGACTATTTTGGTGTATATAATTAGGGTGTTATGTAGAGTACGTGGCCCTTATCCCCCCTACTTTATTCCTGATCGACCAAGTCAATATTGACTTGATCTCGGAGTTTAGGGTCATTTAATATCTTTGATAATTCTATCTTTCTATTTGTAATAAATAATATCGTCGTTATATATTTAACCACAACCGATCGATACAGTGACAGATTTGAAAAAAAAAGTCATTATAGAACCATTTTATTGCAGTCAACTATACTCCCTCCCTTTTTGTAATATAAGTTGTGTCCCTTACTTTTTACAAAATCCTGATTCTATCCTTTTGTAATATCAGCGATGCCAACTTTACCTTAACAGAAGGGTAGAAGAGTGAATTTTATAATAAGTCAAGGGCACACTTGATATTACAAAAAGTGAACAAAGAGACAAGTGATAAAAACCCCAATGTTTGTGTATATGCTTCCATATACGTGTGTATCCTGTATTATTGTGATAAAGTTGAAAGGAGTTGCAGCACTTTCAGAAGCCTCGTGCTACCCATCTGCCGAAGCCTTCCCCACACTGTTCCCATAAATGCCTTATCTTTTTTTTCAAATCCATATACGACTCTACCAATATATAATTTCTCTTTCTCCCAACATAAAATATAAAAGTATTACATCAAACCCTCCGTGGCCTTTATATCCCCGAAGGCACCCTCACAACATTCACTCCCACTACTAGGCCCTTCTACATAGTCGTCTTCTTCCTCTTCTTCTACCAATAAATACCCACAAGCATCCAAATCGGAAGGGGTTAATCTTGGGATAATCAGGCTCTTTGTCCTATTGTCCCCAAACTGACATTGGTCATAACTCTGCTCTGCTCCTGCTGCATTGCAACTCGAGTTACACCACCACTCACAAAGCTATAACAACATTTGTTGGATCTGGAAATACAAAGGTACCATTTTTGCCTTCTTGTTCGGTCTTAGTTCGCTGCAAAAAACATGCATACTATTCTCACTCAAATTCATCTACTTTGGGAATTTGATTTGCAGCACATGGAGGACTCTGGATTGGGTGATTATTACCACCTGCCGACGTTCCGTCCTGTCGTCGCAACTCGTTCCGACACCGCAGATTGCTCCAAATTTGACAGCTGTCCCCGCCTCGCCGACGGTCTCCTTTATTCAACCTTAGGGGTCGTCGAGCCGGAGCTAGTAGCTATTGACCCCAGCATGGAACCTGTCGGTAACACTAGCATCGACATCTTTGGGCTCACCCAGCCCCATCAAAGTTCGGTGCTGTCAGGGATAATTAGAGCCGATTGGTACGACGGGCCAACCGGTGTAGGCTCGATGGAGGGCTGCGGTGGATCGTTCGGATTCACGGGAGACCAATATCGACATATTGACGAGGAAGAAACGGTGTCGACGATCCTCTCCAACTGCGAGAGCTTGTGGAATTTGAGCAATGCATCCTCTGGGGAGTCCGAGAACAACCACATAATCACCACCATCACTCCATACAATAACTCCCCGAATCCAAACGAGGCAATTTCTCTAGCCTCCAAGAGATCGAAAGGAGAAGGGGCCATCCATATCAGTTTCACGAATCCCGCTAAACGACCAAGACCGGGGAAGAAGGCGGCACCGAGGTCCTCCAACATCGACTTTCGACGGGAGAAGACCGCCGAGGAGGCCGATCCTGAGGCGATAGCACATGTGAAGGAAATGATATACCGGGCAGCTGCTTTCCGTCCGGTGCCGCTGGCTGGTGAGGAGGAGGTAGAGAAACCGAGGAGGAAGAACGTGAGGATATCGAGTGACCCGCAGACAGTCGCAGCACGTCACCGGAGGGAGCGCATAAGCGAGAGGCTGCGGGTGCTGCAGAGGCTGGTCCCAGGTGGGAGCAAGCTGGACACTGCTTCAATGCTGGATGAGGCTGCCAACTACCTCAAGTTCCTCAAATCACAAGTTATTGCTCTGGAGAACGGCAGCAATAATAGCAATGGCAACAACAGGTTAGATCTCAAGAGCATCAATGTTGTGGGCAATAGTGGTGGTACTGGAGTTAATATCACATGTACTCCCTTCTCTACCTTTTTTATCCCACCCTTGTTCTCCCATGCAGCACAAAACCCTAATGATTGTAGCAACCCCACATCTCATGATGACATTATCATGTAATTAAGCAAGGAGATGCCTACATTGTCATCTTCGTTGTTAGACTTTTTTTGGTGCAACTTTTGATATTTGTGCATATGATCCTGAGAATGTTTTTCTAACCTTGTTTGGGTTTTGCATGCATGGTTAATAAAAGGGTTTCATGGCGTTGTTACCTTTAGATCATCCCCATGTTAAGCAAAAGCAGAACCCTCCCTCCCCCTCCTCCCAATTAAAAGGTTCATCATTACCATCTTTAAGTTTGAAAGAAAAGCGTGAGGCCCTTTCTTTCGTGCTCTGACCTTAGCTTTTTCTTATAAATATTCTCATGCATAGAAGCAAGGAACCCTAGTTCAAAGAACACATGCGTGCTTTTAATTAACCTTCATGGTAACACAATCTTTTTGGTAAGTTTCAAAGCCATGCATGCATGCCCTTTCTCCTTTCCTTGCTTTCGCATGCTTTCTTTCTTCTACAGGGAACTTTCTTCTCCAGAACTTCTTGGAGTTCTTACGCTATACGTGAGACTCTCAATGAATGATAACTTGGAAATAATTTTACTGTATTTAAGGTCATAATGACACCAAGAATGCCCGATATTTTGTCCTGGGCAGGAAAAGATGTAACTCTGCTGTATATGTTACACTAGTCATGAGATTATAAATTGCTGATGATTAAGAACGTGGATGGGCTTCGCCCCTCTTTTCTGGGGTCCTGTGTGGTGTTGGTCTCCCAAGGCAAAGGTTCTCGAACCCCCAGTTATTCCCTGGTTCTGTTTTCTTGCTAGAATTCAATTCTGATGCATAGATAAATGGAAACCGGTGGCTGAATATGGGAATTATATATGATGATGCTGTCAAGGCAAAAAGACATTCCCTTTGGGCTGCTGTGGCCAGTAGGTTTTGTCCCCTGTGGTTCAAGGCAAGGCGTGCCCTTGAGAAAACAACCTTACGCATAGTTCTGGCTCGCACGTGGTGACCACCAACAAAGGCCATATCGCACTATATGGTATCAACATGTTCGATTTAAATATTCAATGTGGTACTTGGGGTTCCAGTTTAATTGAAGCAGATGTTGAGGTTGAAGGTATTACCGGCGCTCAAATCCTCTTTTAATTTGATGGGAATGGGAGGATTTGACTCCAAAACTGACAGGTTAAAGTTGTAGTCGTTTTTTTTCCTCCTGCTACTGCTTAATGTAAGCATTATTAACAACATTATAACGATCTCAACAACCATCAAGAAATATATATCAGTAAATGTTATTTTTGCTTTTTTTATATGGTACTAAAAATCTTTTGAGCTTTAAATTTCACAATCAGTAGTAAGCTATATTCCCTCCCATCAATGTTTTCGAATCCAACCAGAGGTCAAATTGAAAATCTTATCGAGAAGATCGAATCGGATTAATGGACACGGAAATAAACCGTTTCAATCGGATGATGACATCATCATTTTTTAAAATTGGATTAAATCGAACCGACGAAGAAAAAATTGTTGAACCAAACGATCAAGCTGGAATAAAAATGTGTAAAATTCACATTTTGATATCATTGAAAAGATCGGATATATATATTTAAACTAAATATTATCTAGTTTTAAAATAGAATAATTATATCTGGAATCAATTCATAACAAGAGGTGTTTGTGGTTGAGTGGTAGAAGATATTCCACTTGTCATGGGTTTGACTCTCATAAAAACAACAATTTTGAATTAAATCAAATTTGATTTTTCAGTTCAAATTTGATTGAACTTGATTGAACCAAAAATCTAAATACCCAATTCATGAACCGATGGTCGAATCCAAAAATCTCAACTTGTACAAGACCAATGAACCCAGGATAACTCGATCGATCATGCTCGATTCATTAGTTGAAACGTGATTTGGTTCGATTACAAAAACATTGCCTCCCATGCTAGTCAACAATTGCTATGGTTATTCAGGCATCAATCAACAATCATTCTTTTTAAGTTTGAAGTGTTTCGGCAATGGTATATCAATGAATGCACACATTGTTCATATGAGTCGTATCGCAATAAATAACTTTGCAGAAAATAAATGGTGCTGGATTACAATTGCTTTTTTTAACGATTGTGTATATATGTAACGGCCTGGACTTTTTCAAAAAAATTTCAAATCCATTAGCTTGGATAAAATGGATTTAATTAATCCATTAAATCCTCTCTTTCTCAACAATAAAACCACAAGGGTTCCCCATGCCTCACGTCATTTTTTTGAGAGAGAGAGAGAGAGTTGGAGAGAGAAAGGGGATATCTCACGGGCATCCCTCTTCATCGTAGGAGAAGGCGGCGTCGAATCCGAGGAGGAGAACGCGGATCCGTGATCGAAAGGAGGCGCAACGACCACATCAGGTAGAGATAAGCTTGGATCGAGGTATGTATCGGGTTAGGATCACGATTTTTTTATATAAATGTATGTATCGGCTTTAGATTTTTGATTTCTAAACGCATGTATCGGTTTTAGGATTTCGATTTTTAAACGTGTGTATCGGATTAGGTTTATATGTATAGATATTAATTAAAAGCGTATTACGATATGTAAATGTATGTATCGATTTGGGATTCAATATAACAACGATCACATTCGAAATGGATCTCTTAAGTACATGTGTCGGATACTAGAATCTGTATGATCATCATCATATACCATGTTGGAGACTACTTTCTGATTAACTAGATAGATTATCTCCCTTCACATGAAAATACAAGACTGTATGTTTCTTATTCAGTGGTTTTAATGAAAGGCATAAAGAAGACTTCTAAAACGTCAGAATTTATGGCTATTATTTTTGTTGTTTAGCCATTAAGAAATTCATTAACTCCTTATTTTTCTTGCATGGAAAGAAAATCACTTTGAGTAATTATCGAAGGAGGTAATCACGTGAAGGATTTATATGAGCTTCTATGTTTATCTCAAGCGTCCACGTGATACTATTTGGAATATGAATAATGTATTTTCATGTCCTAAAACCATGCATATATACACGATGGAATTTAGCATGTGTGTTTGTCGTCTTTATAATCATAGTTACCATATATTATCATGGAAGATGGCTTTTGTATATTTATTTGTAATTAGTCCAACTTCATCTTACCCTCAGATTTGCATGACAGATGCCATTAGTGATATCCTTATTTGCTTTAGATCCATGCACTTATTACTTCCGAATGAGGCTCAAGAAATATTCATAGTAGTAATACCTCATAGTTAGTGATTTTTTTTTCTTTCTCCGAAATCATAAAAGAGAGAAATTAATTATGTCAGAGCTAAATTCATGTATACCGTCTTAATTATATTGTCAAATGCCGAAGTTACCATATTCTCTGTATTTTATTAAATTGGCAATCATGTTTATTAGTTTCATTAGAAATTCTTACGGAAGTGCATTAGCCTTCATTATTGTATACGTGACCAATTGCATAATGAATGGAGGAAAAGGCTAATAACATATTAAAGTGGATTTTATTCACTAATATACTGTATTTTTAAATTAGATATTGCACTCAATCTATGTACATTGCTGTTAGTAGTTAGTACGAAATAAATATTGGTCAAAAGTCCAACTATATCCATACTTGAAGTAACATTGACAAGCTAAAGAAATTAAGGCACATACTCATAAAGAGTTACATCAACGACCGCAAGGGGTCGTGTTAGCTGCATGGGGCAAAGCCGCAAGGGGCGTATGGTTGCAAGGAACCATAGAGGCAAAAGCTAAGTCCTCTACAGTTGTAGCTACAATGTCATGTCATGCCATGGACCGCAAGTGCCAGCGGTTAAAAACGTATAAAAAGATTCGTAAATGAATGTTGTGCAAGAAAATGGTTTATAAAGGAAAAACCATCATGAAAAATGCAAGGAATTGTTTAATAAGAGAATGAACCATCGCATTTTATGCTAAAATTGGTTTAAGAAAGTTAAACCATTAAAGTCATGGGGGCTAATATGTAAAGTGGTTTATATGTTTTATAAGTATGTAAATTGCCTAGTATTTTATGAATTATGCCCATAAGTAGAAATAAATGTTTGTCATGACTACTTATGCAATTTACCTACTTTACATGTATACCCATGTTTATGAAAGAAGCCAAACTCTAACCATGATAGAGATCGAACTTAGACATGCATGGGAGTTATCTAGGCACGAAATGATTTGTATACATGAAAAATCCAAGTATATATTTTTTTAAACGGATCAAGGACCGTTAGAATACCCATGCATGGACCCCGATACATACTGGGCATTAGGCTCATACAAATTATGTTGTTTTTCAGGTGAAGAACAGGCTTGATTGCATTTTCTGGATCGTGCTTCATACTCATTGAGATTCCTGACGTGGTACGATCTAGCTTGTGAAGATCTAGCGGATATCTGTATGCCCACAGGAACTACTGAGATGCTATCTTAATTTCCAGAGTAGTTTTTTTTATTTTTCCCAGTTTAGAGTTGTAATAAATGGAACTCTAGTTTGAATGGATATTTATGGAATGGATATTATTTCCTCTGCTCATTATGTGCCATTTGTTGATATTTTGGTAACGGGTCGGTCGTGCGATCAACTATCGCCTGCTTCCGCCGATTGTCACGATCCATTCCGTTACAAATGGTATCAGAGCTAGAGTTCCTCTGGGCATAAGATATGCACAATTCTTAGTGATCTAAGATTTATATATAGGGAGATTTAGTATCACAACTCATTGTCCTTGCCAATTTTTGAATCAGATGGCTCCTCGACGTGAAATTGAAGCCATTGGAGACCGTGACTCATCGACGAGCTAAGAGGCCGTTATGGGTATGCAAAGGTAGATGCTGGAGTTAATGACACTAATGATCCAGCAACAGAAGAGTCAGACGTCCAACTCGGGTGGACTGACTCTAAAGACCTTCATCCAGCACGATCCGCCCATTTTCAAGGATAAGCATGAGCCGGAAAAAGCCGAACATTGGCTAAGAGAGATGGAGCTGACTTTTGAGGCAACGGATTGTCCTGAGGAAAAAAAAGTGATCTTTGGGACATTTCGTCTGCGGGACAATGCAAAGGAGTGGTGGACTTCATGCAAGGGAATCCATTTTTCGGAGACTCCAGTCATTAAGTGGGATGACTTTGTTGAGCGCTTCACTGAGCGTTACATCCCTGAGCATGCTAAGGATGCTAAGCGTCAAGAGTTTATAAATCTCCGACAGGAAATATGACAGTCGTAGAATATGCAGCAAAATTCCAAGAATTGGAGAAGTATGGCAAGGGTATTTGTGCCAATGAAAAGAAACGAGCCAGAAAGTTTATAGAAGGCCTGAATGCGGGACTAAGTATGAAAGTGCTGACTAGAGGTCCCACGACCTTATCTGAGGCGGTTGCAGCAGCAGTGGAGATCGATGCAGCATACCGGAGGATACAACAAGCGAATCCTCGGAAGCGCCCTCACAAGCCGAACTTCAATGACAAGAGGCGTCACACTGCAACGAATGCCAAGAAGACAAAGATTGATGATGCACCAGCAAACAGGAAGTACACATTTGAAGTGTGCCCGCATTGTGGTAGGAGGCATCCATGAGAATGCAACAAGCTAACCACTACTTGCTATAAGTGCGAAGAAAAGGGTCACTTCATGAAAGATTGCAAGAAAGATGTCAAGGATCAGAAGAAGCCATTCGAGCAGAAAAAGAAAATAGCAGGAAGAGTCTTTGCTATCACTCCTGAGGATGCAGAAGGTGCCAACACGACGGTGGAAGGTACTCTACTAATTGAAAACCATTTATGTCATGTTCTTTTTGATTCTGGTGCCACGCATTCCTTTATCTCGAATGCTTTTGCGAGGAAGTTAAGTTTAGAAGTTGTTGAGCTTCCTTATGCACTTACAGTTTCTTCACCAATGGGTGATATCATTGCCACGGGTATGTACTTAAAGGATGCACCTATTTTGATAAAAGAAGACACCCTCACTGCCAATTTGATATTATTACCCATCACAACCTATGATGCCATCTTGGGAATGGATTGGTTATGGGAGCATTATGCAGCGGTCTATTGTCGAGAAAAGAAGGTGGTCCTGAGTAGACAAAACCAAGAGGAGATAGTTATTCGGGGCACCTGTAAGGGTGGAATATTGATTATCTCATCCTTGCAAGCAAGCCGATTACTAGCTAAAGGTTGTATCGCATTCCTCGCTAGTATAACTAACACTGAATCATCTCATACACGTCTTGAAGATTTAGATGTGGTTAGAGAGTTTGCCGACGTCTTTCCAGACGATCTTCCTGGACTACCTCCTCATAGAGAGGTTGATTTCTCAATTGATGCGATCCCAGGAACGGCTCCGATTTCCAAAGCTCCGTACAGAATGGCACCTGCAGAACTAGAGGAGCTAAAGAAGCAATTACAAGAACAATTGGATAAGGGATTTTTACGTCCCAGTGTTTCTCCGTGGGGAGCACCCGTTCTTTTTGTGAAGAAGAAATATGGGTCTCTTAGACTCTGCATTGATTATCGAGGTCTAAACAAAGTGACCGTGAAGAATGGATACTCGTTACCTCGCATTGATCACTTATTCGATCAATTGCAGGGAGCCACAGTTTTCTCAAAAATTGATCTGCGTACGGGTTATCATCAACTCCAAATAAAAGAGGAGGATATACCAAAAACAGCTTTAAGGACCAGGTATTGTCATTATGAATTCTTGGTAATGCCATTTGGTCTTACTAACGCTCCTGTAGCTTTTATGGAGCTAATGAATAGGGTATTTCGAGAATACCTTGACAAGTTTGTCATAGTGTTTGTGGATGATATATTGATATATTCATCTGATCTGGAGCAGCATCGAAAACATTTACAGATTGTATTCGAAACTCTAAGGCGACACCATCTTTATGCAAAATTCTCCAAATGCGATTTTTGGCTGAATAGAGTCGCATTCCTTGGTCATGTGGTATCTAGAGACGGCATTGAGGTAGATCCAACCAAGGTAGAAGCTGTGATGAATTGGAGGCAACCCAAGAATGTTTCCGAGATCCGTAGTTTCCTTGGCCTGGCTGGATATTATCGGCGATTTATTCAGAATTTCTCAAGGATCTCACTACCATTAACGAAGCTCACTCGAAAGGATGTGAAGTTTGTATGGTCTGAAAAGTGCGAGCAGAGCTTTCAAGAATTGAAGCAGAGATTGACTACAGCTCCAGTCTTGGCCCTACCGTCAGGTAGTGGAGGTTTTGTTGTATACACAGATGCATCAGGCACTGGACTCGGGTGTGTTCTTATGCAAAATGAGAAAGTCATTGCTTATGCCTCACGGCAGCTAAAACCGCAAGAGAGGGAACTACCCAACTCATGACTTAGAGTTAGCAGCGGTAGTCTTTGCTCTTAAAATTTGGCGGCATTACCTTTACGGTGAACAATTTGAGGTGCTCAGTGATCATAAGAACCTCAAATATATTTTCTCTCAGAAGGAACTTAATTTGAGGCAGCGACGGTGGCTAGAGTTCCTAAAAGATTATGACTTCGCCATCAATTATCATCCAGGAAAAGCAAATGTCGTAGCAAATGCATTGAGTAGAAAATGGGAAGGTAAACTGGCTAGTTTAAAACTTCAATGGAAGATGATGAAGGATTTTGAAGATTGGAAGCCTTTCTTGAGCGGATCAAGAAAGATATCATGTACGACGCTCCACATTCAACCAGAGATAATTGGGAAGATCTTGACTGCACAAAAAGTAGATGTTGATCTTCCTAAATATATAGAAGCATCTAAAAAGGAAGGTTCTGATTTCACCATCCAAACGGATGGAGCTATAAGGTACCGCAACAGATTATGGATTCCAAGTGATATTGAGTTGAAGCATGAGATTCCATACGAAGCACACCGATCGATGTACACTATTCACCCAGGTACAACGAAAATGTACAAGGATTTGCAACGAAACTTTTGGTGGCCGAAGATGAAGAATGACATCGCAGAATTTGTTGCTAGATGCTTGGTATGTCAGCAGATCAAGATTGAACATCAGCGTCCAGCAGGACCTGTTCAACCCTTGGAGATACCTGAATGGAAGTGGGAGCACATAACGATGGACTTCATCACCGGTCTACCCAAGACCACAAAACATCGTTATGACACCATATGGGTGATTGTTGACCGATTAACCAAATCGACACACTTCCTACCTATCCGCTTGGATCAGTCGACAGATAATCTAGCTGAATTATATGTGAATGAAATCGTCAGCCTTCATGGTGTTCCTGCATCAATTGTATCTGATCGGGATACACGATTTACATCTCATTTATGGAAGAGTTTTCAGGATGCTATGGGCACTCAATTGAAGTTTAGCACTTCATTTCATCCGCAGACTGATGGTCAGTCTGAAAGGACCATCCAAACACTAGAGGATATGTTGAGAGCATGTGCTCTAGATTTTGTGGGCAGTTGGGATAGACACCTTCCATTAGTGGAGTTTGCATACAATAATAGTTATCATTCGAGCATCAAGATGGCACCCTATGAAGTATTGTATGGGAGACCTTGCAGATCACCTTCATGCTGGAGTGATGTTGGCGAGAAGCACATCCTAGGACCGAAACTTGTTCAGACAAGTAAGCAGGGTGTTGATCTAATCAGAAAAAGATTATTGGCAGCACAAAGTAGGCAAAAATCTTATGCCGATCGTCATAGAAGAGAGCTGAGTTTTGCGGTTGGGGAACATGTGTTCTTAAAGATCTCTCCAACCAAGGGCATCTTACGATTTGGCAAAAAGGGGAAGCTCACTCCCAGATACATAGGACATTTCGAGATTCTACAGCGGATCGGAGAGGTGGCATATCGTATTGCATTACCGCCCCAATACTCGAAACTTCACGATGTATTCCATGTGTCTATGTTGAGGAAGTACACCCCTGATCCTTCACATGTGATCGAGCATGAGGTCATTGATATTAAGCCAAACATGACATTTGAAGAGAAACCTATACGAATCGTTGATCGCAGAGATCATCAATTGCGTCGGCGCATAGTTCCTATGGTCAAGGTCCTTTGGCAACACCACCAAAAGGAGGAGGCTACTTGGGAGCTGGAAAGTGAAATGCAGGAGAAGTACCCGTAACTTTTCGGTATGTCCCTCTACTAAGAAATTTCGAGGACGAAATTTTTTAAGGGTGGTAGATTGTAATGGCCTGGACTTTTTTAAAAAAATTTCAAATCCATTAGCTTGGATAAATGGATTTAATTAATCCATTAAATCCTCTCTTTATCAACAATAACACCACAAGGGTTCCCCATGCCACACGTCATTTTTTTGAGAGAGAGAGAGAGAGAGTTGGAGAGAGAAAGGGGATATCTCACGGGCATCCCTTTTCATCGTAGGAGAAGGCGGCGTCGAATCCGAGGAGGAGAACACGGATCCGTGATCGAAAGGAGGCGCAACGACCACATCGGGTAGAGATAAGCTTGGATCGAGGTATGTATCGGGTTAGGATCACGATTTTTTTTATATAAATGTATGTATCGGCTTTAGGTTTTTGATTTCTAAACACATGTATCGGTTTTAGGATTTCGATTATTTTTAAACGTATGTATCGGATTAGGTTTACATGTATAGATATTAATTAAAAGTGTATTACGATATGTAAATGTATGTATCGATTTGGGATTCAATATAACAACGATCACATTCGAAATGGATCTCTTAAGTATATGTGCCGGATACTAGAATCTGTATGATCATCATCATATACCATGTGGGAGACTACTTTCTGATTAACTAGATCGATTATCTCCCTTCACGTGAAAATACAAGACTGTATGTTTCTTATTCGGTGGTTTTAATGAAAGGCATAAAGAAGACTTCTAAAACGTCAGAATTTATGGCTATTATTTTTGTTGTTTAGCCATTAAGAAATTCATTAACTCCTTATTTTTCTTGCGTGGAAAGAAAATCACTTTGAGTAATTATCGAAGGAGGTAATCACGTGAAGGATTTATATGAGATTTTATGTTTATCTCAAGCGTCCACGTGATACTATTTGGAATACGAATAATGTATTTTCATGTCCTAAAAACGTGCATATATACACGATGGAATTTAGCATGTGTGTTTGTCGTCTTTATAATCATAGTTACCATATATTATGATGGAAGATGGCTTTTGTTTATTGATTTAACCGAGATTCGGTGGTCGTAAGTTCCACACAAAGCGGGAACTCAGTCGGTGTGTTGACCACACAAAATCCCAACTAAAGTCAACAATTAACCCACACTATAGATCAAACAATTAGAAATAAATGTGGAGTTAAAATTTATTTTTAACTCTGCACAAAAGATGTATAGCAAGCAAGCATGTAGAGAGTTCGAACACAGGGAGACAAACAGGGTAGATCAAATAAATGTGTGTGAGTGAATGTGAGTGTTGTCTACACTATGCAAGCAAATGATTTTTGTGGGTTTTTAATTTTTTATTCAATTTTTAATTTTCTATTTTGATTTTTAATTTTCTGATTTTTATAATTTTATGTTATATATATATTTTTTAATATTGGAATATATAAACAAGGTGATAGGAGGGGTGATAAAATATTTATAAAAAGATACAAAAATAGTCCAAAATTCAGAGATAAAATCTTTTTGATGTTTTTTATGAATTTTTTACTGTTTTTGTGATTTTTGGGTGTTTTTAAAAATATTTTTGGTATTTTAAAAAGGCAAAACAAGGGAAAACAATGAATAAAATTGCTGGGCAAAATTAAAATGAGGTTGAAAAATAATGAACAGTACCTAAAATTACTCAAATTAATTTTAAAATATCTACAATAAAACAAAGAAGACACAACGACTGCATTTGTAGTTTTGTGGTTTTCTTTAATTTTCTAGATTTTTATCAAGATTTTCAGGGTTTTCTAATTTTTTAGATTTTTCTTTTGAGATTTTTATTTTTTTGGATTGACACTAATAGATGACAAAACACACAAAATATAATTTTTTCGGAATTTTTCAAAAATGTTTTTATAATTTCTAGGGCTTTTCTAATGCAAACAGTATGAAAAATGCATGTTTTTGGTTTTTAATAAATATGGAAATGCAATAAAAATGCAATGCAAAAATATGACGTGCAAATGCAAGTTAACAGTAGCTTAACTTAATTTTTATGGAATTCTCTAAGTGAAATGATGGTTTAACTAATTAAAACAAGCATACTAAAATTAAACAAGCCTGGCAGGAGTATAAATGCAATTATACAAACATCCAGGGGGCTATGCTACAAAATTTCCACAAAGTTTTAAACTAAAACTTGCATTTAATGGACTAGAAATAAAATACAAAACCTGGAAGGGTATTAGTACAAAATGTCCAAACCCAACACGTGCTATACACGCGCCTGGCAGGGACCTAAACGCAATATTCAAAAATCTCCAGGGCTCATATGCAAAATATCCCAAAGTTTAACAATGGACTACAAAATTTTGGGACTAAAACGAAATAACTAAACCCCAGGGGGGTCCTTGCAAAATGCCCACCCCCTCACGCGCACAGGCATGTGAGGTGACGTGGCACATGACCTAAGTGCGAATAAAATAAACGTGCGGGGTTTACATGCAAATAATACAAAATATTTACGCTACAGATGAAAGTTTTAGGACTAAAAAGTAAATACAAAATGCGCGGGGTGAAGAGTGCAAAATACCTCTTTGCGCGCGATCCAACGGCGGGGAGGATGCCACTTAAACACGTGGCGTGGATCCAACGGTCGATGGCGATTCGCGTTGAATGGCGGAGATTAGATCGTTGGACGATGATCGGACGGTGGCGACGTGGCGCGATCCAACGGACGCTGCTCGATCTGGGGAGCTTCTTCGATCTGACGGCTGGGAGGCTAGGACTAAGAACAACGAAGAACACCGGCGAGGGTGAGCTTTGTCGTCCGAGATCTCCGTCCTCCGGCGATGATAGAGCTTCAAAATGGTCGTGGAGCTTCCTGGGGACCTTCTCTTACTCCTGGAGGCATCACAAGATCACGGCGAAGGCCGTGGCGCTCGCTGGTGGCTGGCGGAGCTGGGACGCTTCGAGACCTCCGGCGAGCTTCCAAAATCGACTCCAGGCACGCTTGAGCGTGCGTTGACCTGCAAAAAGACTTAGGAGGTCCAGGGCAAACTGCCTGGACCTCTGGATGGGAGTGGCGAGGCGAAATGCGACTTGGCGTGGAATGGCCGGAGGTGCACTCCGGCCAAGATGATGATTTGAGCGATCTGGGTGACAAAACTTGAAATTTCTTTGGGTTTTTTTATCCTAACACTAACAGGAACTCAATGCAAAAGAGAAATAAACGTGAAGTGGCCCTCAATGGCTGGAACCAGAGGGAGAAGGGGACCTCGACCGCCAGAGGTGCAGGAGGTGGTGGAGACGCCCCCGACCTCTATCGCCTTGGCTGAAGGGCTTGCGGTGGAGCTGTCACCTCCAGGAAGCTCCGGAGTACGAAAGGGGCGATGAGGGGTGGATCGAAGGGACTCGAAATTAAAATCGAAGGTGGCCGGCCGCATATATGCGGTTTGACTTCGAGCTGCAGGGGCTCAAAGAACGAAAAATCTGGAGCGCCTCAGTGATCCTCGGCCCAAGGTAATCGCATGGCGGGGTAGACCAAGGATCGAGGCTCGGATTTGCAGAAGGATTCATCATGAAAGAATGCAAGGTTCGACCGCGAAAAAGCCAAGAAGTTGGCTCAAAAACCAACTTCTGACACGGCGCAGGGGGGGGGGGGGAAGGCGACCAGTTGACCGGGGTCAACTGGTGGCGCCTCCTGGTTGGTCCACGTGGACCAACCAGGAAAAACCCAGCAAAAATTATTTGTAAAATCATTTAAAAATCAAAGATGAGTTTATTAATTTTAGGTTATAAAATGAAAAATGTTTCTTATTTTCTAAATTATTTTATGGTGATTTTAAATTATTTGTATGAAGTATATTTTTACAAGTTACTTTTTATAACCCTTTATAGGTATAATATCTATATATTTTAGTATTTTATTTTTATTTTATGATTTTGATTTCTTTATTTTTGGGTTATTATTTTATAAAATTATAACATGCTTTTATACATATAAATATATTTTTACTTTATTTTTCTTGATGTTCTTTGTATAATTAATAAAATAAAGGAATATATTGTATAGGTATATGTGTATGTATTTTACCTATGTATTGTGTATACATGTATTTTATTTTATGTTTTCTTTGAGTTTTATTTTTATTTCAATGCACACATATATTATATGTAATTTTTAAAAAATAACAAAAATATAGAATTATAAAGTGAATAATTTAAGCTGTACAAGTATACAATAGGGGTCCAAAACTCAACTTTCAAACCGTAGCCCCGCCAAATTCAAAACCACCGCCATTAAATAGCTTATTTTATTCTATACACAATTAAAGGTGAGTTTGCTGCATTTGGAGTTTTCATTTGTGAGATACAGGTCTGGGAAGTTGGGATTCTGGATTTTTATCTAGACCATAACTTTTTATTTGTACATTATTTTTCAGTGAAATCAATTTTGTATTTTTCTTTATCTAATTATCTACAACTTTCATGTACAAAGTTTATTTATTTGATGTATAAAAAGTAGAACCAAAAATAGGTCCCAAAATGAATAAATAAAAGGTATCTTTATTGTCTTTTGGCCCTTATCTCCCCCTACTTTATTCCTTGTCGACCTATTCATCAAGTTGCCCAGGTCTCGGGGTTTTGGGTCATAAAATATTTACAATATTTTATTCTTTTTCTTTTCTTTTGTTTATTCTATAATTTTGGCTTTAAAAACCGCATTTTATACAATATTTACACACATATGCATGAATGCTAAAATGCATGAATTAATGTTATTTACAGGCATTTGCTAGGGTTTTTGAGGCCAAAATGATAGAATAAAGATGATGAAATGTGGATTCATCATATATTTATTTGTAATTAGTCCAACTACATCTTACCCTGAGATTTGCATGACAGATGCCATTAGTGATATCCTTATTTGCTTTAGATCCATGCACTTATTACTTCCGAATGAGGCTCAAGAAATATTCATAGTAGTAATACCTCATAGTTAGTGAATTTTTTTCTTTCTCGGAAATCATAAAAGAGAGAAATTAATTATGTCGAAGCTAAATTCATGTATACCGTCTTAATTATATTGTCAAATGCCGAAGTTACCATATTCTCTGTATTTTATTAAATTAGCGATCATGTTTATTAGTTTCACTAGAAATTCTTAGGAAGTGCATTAGCCTTCATTATTGTATACATGACCAATTGCATAATGAATGGAGGAAAAGGCTAATAACATATTAAAGTGGATTTTATTCACTAATATACTGTATATACAAATTAGATATTGCACTCAATCTATGTACATTGCTGTTAGTAGTTAGTACGAAATAAATATTGGTCAAAAGTCCAACTATATCCATACTTGAAGTAACATTGACAAGCTAAAGAAATTAAGTTACATACTCATAAAGAGTTACATGAACGACCGCAAGGGGTCGTGTTAGCCGCAAGGGGTAACGCCGCAAGGGGCGTATGGTTGCAAGGAACCATAGAGGCAAAAGCTAAGTCCTCTACAGTTGTAGCTACACTGTCATGTCATGCCATGGACCGCAAGTGCCAGCGGTGAAAAGCGTATAAAAAGATACGTAAATGAATGTTGTGCAAGAAAATGGTTTATAAAGGAAAAACCGTCATGAAAAATGCAAGGAATGGTTTAATAAGAGAATGAACCATCGCATTTATGCTAAAATTGATTTATGAAAGTTAAACCATCAAAGTCATGGGGGTTAATATGTAAAGTGGTTTATATGTTTTATAAGTATGTAAATTGCCTAGTATTTTATGAATTATGCCCACAAGTAGAAATAAATGTTTGTCATGACTACTTATGCAATTTACCTACTTTACATGTATACCCATGTTTATGAAAGAAGCCAAACTAAACATGATAGAGATCGAACTTAGACATGCATGGGAGTTATCTAGGCACGAAATGATTTGTATACATGAAAATCCAAGTATATATTTTTTTAAACGGATCAAGGACCGTTAGAATACCCATGCATGGACCCTGATACATACTGGGCATTAGCCTCATACAAATTATGTTGTTTTTCAGGTGAAGAACAGTCTTGATTGCATTTTCTGGATCGTGCTTCGGACTCACTGAGATTCCAGACGTGGTACGATCTAGCTTGTGAAGATCTAGCGGATATCTGTATGCCCACAGGAACTACCGAGATGCTATCTTAATTTCCATAATAGTTTTTTTTATTTTTCCCAGTTTAGAGTTATAATAATGGAACTCTAGTTTGAATGGATATTTATGGAATGGATATTATTTTCTCTGCTCATTATGTGCCATTTGTTGATATTTTGGTAATGGGTCGGTCGTGCGATCAACTATCGCCTGCTTCCGCCGATTGTCACGATCCATTCCGTTACAATATATGATCTCCACCATCTCAGTTTCGATCATTTGGTAATAGTGAAAATTGACAATTTTTACATAATACTAAAATTACTCATAAATTACTCGACATGCATCAAGGTTTTGTAAACCAAAAAATGTATTGATATCGAAATGAAGTCCTAACCCAAATCGAATGCCAAATTTACGTGGCGTGCTCAATTCAATATGTCAATGAGGTTCATGTACATACTCTTAAATTAACGTGACTTGATTTAATATAAATGCATGTTTACTGTATCTTAAACTGGTTTTATCTAAATTAAATACACACGTACATACTCTTTTATCCCTCTACTAAATCATGACACTCATTATGATGTAATAAAATTTTAACAAAAACTTATATCATTATTTTATGATATAAAATACACAGATATATAAGAAATGCATTTTTGCGGCTTTTATTTCCTTAGAATTGCAAGCACTCCTCTTTCCTTACCCTCTTTTTGTTTGTTCATTTTCAGTCCTTTCGTTTGGATGCTGTGTTATTTGCCTACATTTTGTTTTGAATGAGTAAGAATATGTCCCTGTGGGTGTGTTGCAGGCTTGCATATCCTTGTAGAAGTTGACAACTTTCGTAAGGGTGGTTTTCGCATGAAAACGCGGAAAATACGAATCAAATTCGAAATATAGGATATTCATCTTATGAGTGGCATAGCAATCATATAATAAAAAATGATTGTATTGTGATAACCACATGGTAACATAAGCTATTTCGGCATGATTTCATGAATCACGTAACTATAGGAATTATATTCTTTATGCACATGTCTCTATAATAAAAGACATCTTGAATCAAGTATGATCACAACGGAGACGTGTACTTACATGAGTCTCTAAAAGAGGAGATGGTGGTGGATAACCATGAAGGGTGATATGGTGGTGGGTAGGCATAACCAAGGGGAGAACAAGAAGAGAACTATTATCTTCTTATTTTTCTTGTCTTGCTAGTAGGACTAGAGAGACTTTTTGTGTTGTATTGAATTAAATTGAGAAGAGAATCATTGCCTCCCTTTTATAGCATATAGGGGATACTATATGGAGAGAAATAAAGTTTATTCTTCAATTATATTTCAAGTAGCACTTATAGTTGAATTTGAATTAATGAATGAGATAATAAAAGTAAAAACTTTTCACATTTAATTTATATGTATTGTTGGACGAAAAAACTTGGAGAAGAAAAATTGAACTTTTCTTCTTCATTTATCTCTTGTAATAATTCAAGTCCTTTATAGACTTAGTCTGAAATAATTCTGAATTTATCTTTTTGAATAATCACAATTACTTATTTATGGGATAATAAAAAAATCACCGTATCAATTAATGAATCCGATTCATTTGTCCATAATAAAATATAAATTGGATTTATATATATTTAAAGGATAATGTGAATCCAATTCGCATGAACATTAATTAATTATGTGAATCGTATTCACGTAAGTCCTAAACATATATGAATAATATCTTCCTAATATTAATTATTATAGGTTCATAACTGATAGATAGATTAGAGAGGGGTTCCTAACGTCTGGACTTGTAGGGTTGCGGTGTCTGACAAGTCGGGTCCCACAATCGTTGTGTCATTCGCTCTCACAGCACTCGAAATGTTTGTAATCAATCAAATAAACAATCAATCCACAACCTAAGATAAATATGTGAAAATGTGTAAGTCAAAATTTATTTTTATTTTAACTCTACAAAATAAGTGTATAGCGAATAAGTGTATAGTGTTGAATCATAAAGAGCAAATACATGGATATGAGCATTTATTGTCTACATATAAACAACAAATGTTTTTGTAATTTTTTACTTTTTATATTTTTGTGGCTTTTAGTTATATTTAATTTTATAGATTTTAATGCTTATATTTTTATATTTTATATCTTTTATTTTCTTTTTTAGTTTCTGATTGTTAATTTCATTTTCCTTTTAAATATATATACATATATAATGATATAAATAATATAAGTACTATATAATATACATTAAATATATAAATTTTTTAACAAATACAAATAAGAACAGTCATTTTTATTTTTTAAAGGTTTAAATATATTTATAGACGTTTATAATAATAATAATATAAGTATATATAGTAAATATATGGTTTTATATTTATAAATGTAGTTATAAATACTCAAAAACTATAAATAAAATGGTTTAATTTTTTTTATAGTTTCTCCATTTTTCAGTTTTTTTTGTGATTTTTGCTAGTTTATATGTATTCTTAAAGTCACGAATACTCCAAATCAAGGAGTTAATAAATAGGTTAAATTTTTTTAGTTAAAAAAAGAGATAATAAGTCCAAAATTATTCACAACTAATTTTTATATATACTATATAATGTGTATATATATATATATAAGAGAACTATTTTTTTGGATTTTATAAAATTTTTGCGAAATTTTCAGGGTTAGGAGTTTTTTTCATTTTTTAGTGTTTTTCTTCTATTATTTGTGATTTTTTTGTCTTAGGTGATGTTATATAATAATATACAATATATATTTTTTAGAATTTCAAAAGTGTCTTATAGTTTTTCTGTAATTTTATATCGAAACATGGAAGAAAAAGCTCCTAAATGATATTTGATAAATAAAAATGAAATAAAATGAAAATTAAAAATCATGGCATGATTTAGCATCATTTAAAGTATATCCTATAATTTTCCATGAATTTATAAGCACAGGAGCTGTTTAAATAAGATAGAAATGCAAACAAAAAATACAAGTCCTAACAGGGGTACATTTACAAAAATAATATAGTATAGGGGATATGTGAAAATAAACCAAAAATTTTGAACTCAATTACAAAATCCCAAGACTAAAAGTAAATTACAAATGCAGACAAGGTACTCTTGAAATTTTCCCAACTCATGTGGAGGACCACATAAGTTAAGCTGGCATTGACTGATATGCGATAGTTAATAATGTGAGGGGGTCCTTACATTTTTCTGAAAAGTTAAAGGTATTTAAATATTTATAGGAACATTTAATAATTACAAAAAATGAAGGGGGTGTTGAACAAATTTTACAGAGGTCGTGTCTATTCACAAGGCGAATTAACAGTCGCTGATTTGACCACACGCGAAATCCGAAATTCAAACAACAATTAACCCACAACAGAAATCAAGCAATGAAAAGTGGTGCAGAGTTAAAATTTATTATAACTCTACAACAAGATGTGAGTATGTGTAGAGGTCGAACACATGGAGCAGACAAGTAGAACGGGGCAATATTGCACAAAACTGTGAATGTGAATATTTGTCTATCTATGTTATTTTTTTGTGGGTTTTTAATTTTGTATATTTTTTATTTTAATTTTTGATTTTATATTTTTATATTTTGATTTTTAATTTACTGATTTTGTATTTTGTTTTTATATTTTATATTTTTATATTTTCGTTTTCTTTTAATAAAGATATAATATATAAGGGATATATACACACACACACACTAGAGATAAGAGAGAGATAACAATAGGGAAAAATACTTAAAATACATGAAATAAAATATTTTTGTGCTTTTTATATTTTTCTAATATTTTTGTGATTTTTAGAGATTTTTCTGAATTTTTTTGTTATTTTTAAAGTAAAAAATACTAGCAAACAGTAAACTAAGTGGCTGGCAGAAGTTAAAACGAGGATTAAAAATATCAAATAGTATCCAAAATGCCTCCAATTAATTTTAAAATAAAGATAATGAAACAAAGAAAATACAGAAACAAAGTTTTTATTTTTAGGATTTTTGTATAATTTTTAATGTTTTTATAAAGGTTTTTGGGGTTTTATAATTTTTAGGAGTTTTCTTTTATATTTTTAGTGATTTTTGGACTATATCAGAAATACACAAAATATATTTTTTTGGGAATTTTTTGAGATGTTTTTATAATTTTGATGTATTTTCTAATGCAAACAGTGCTGAAAATGCGTGTTTTTGATTCTTTATAAATATGAAAATGCAATAAACATGCAAAGTAAAAATATGGCGGGTAAACACAATACAACAATAGCTTAAAGTAATTTTTGTGAATTTTTAGCAATTTAGAGATGCATGCAATAAATAGAGGAAGTAAAAAGAAACTATACCCCTAGCAGGGACGTTTTGTAAATATAAAAAAGTCCAGGGGGCTGCGCGTAACTTGTCCACGAATTATTAACTGATTAAAAACTTTTTTGGACTAAAAATAAATAGATAAAGTCGTAGGTATATCTGTGCAAAAAGCCCAAGATCACGTGCAAGCCACACGTGATCTGGGAAGGACCAATCTGGAATTAATCAAAAACCCATGGGCTCACTTGCAAATATTCCAAAAATATTACACCTTATAAAATATCTTCTGGACTGAAACAAAATGAAAAGAGAAACGAGGGTTCCTATGCAAAATCCCCACACCCCACGTGCGTGAGGCACGTGGCGTGATGTGGACAGGGACCTTAACATAATAATATAAAGCTTGAGGGGTGAAACATAAATATTACAAAAGTTATAAAGCAGCCAATGAATGTTTAGATACCACTTCGTAAATACAAAAATGGCTGGGGTAGAATGCAAAATTACCCCGAAGCCTTGGCGGATCGGATGACAGAAGGGATCCCACTTGACCTGCGTCACCATCTCAGGGTCCGATGGCAGTTCGCGTGGATGGCTCAGATTAGATCTTCAGACGGGCATCAACGGCTGAGGCGGTGCGAGATCCGACGGCTGTAGCGGACCTGGGCGGCGGGAGTTGATCTGACGGTCGAGACGATATCAGGATGAACAGGGAAGAATCGCTGGTGAGGCTATCTTCCCTGCCTCCGATCTCCCCTCTCGTACGTGGTGAGAAGCACCAAAATCATCGTCGAAAATTCCTGCGGTTGTCCTATACACGCCTGGGGCGTCAAAAGTGACTGGCGTCCACCGGGGCGCACCAACGGTGAAGGCAGCGTAAAGCGGCCCTAGATGCTTCCGGCGGGCCTCCCAAAAGTGCCCTAGACGACCACAATGCTCCTACCTAGAGGGAACAGGTTAGGGAGACCACGGGCAAAATACCGTGGCCTTCCCGAGGTAAAATGGCGGAGGTGGCGTGACTTGAGGAACTCGCCGAAGCTTGCTCCGACGAGGTGGTGTCGATGATGATTAAATGGGTGCAATGAATGAAATGAAAGGTGGAAATGAATCCTACTGCTACAAGGAATAAAAACGTGCAAGAAAACTAAGTAAAACAATACCTCAAGGGTTAGAAACCCAAGGTGCACCTCACGGCCAAGCTTGGCCGTAGATGGGTGGAACTGCCTTCGCGCCACTTCGCCGTGCCTCCTAACGAGGAGGTGAGTTAGCTGTCACCTTACTCCAACCTCAGCACTCGAAAAGAGGCGGAAAACGGGTCACGAAGGGTTCAAAGGGAAGAAGGTAAGATTGGGGGAGGTTTTGAAAGATGGTGAACAGGGCGTGAAGAACGAGGTGCACGAGGCGATGCAGCGATCCAATCCCCAATGTAAGCTAAGGGCGTGTATCATGGAAGAATGGGGAGAAAAAGTCGTGAAGAAAGAATTGTGAAAGGAGATAAGAGGCGTCCTAGAAAAATTTGCAAAAGAGGACAAAACTGGTTCTAACGCACTAGCAGATCTCGGTCAGAGAGTTGACCGAAGTCAATCAACGATTGAATCTGGTTGGTCCACGTGGACCAACCAGAAAAATCGTTGGAAAAATGATTAAATAATCAATTACAAATAGAAAATGAACTAATTAATTTTAGATTATTAAATAAAAAATATTTGTTATTTTATAAATTATTTTATGACGATTTTTATTTATTTTTTAGAGGTATAAAATTACAAATTACCAATTATACCCTTTATTGGTATCTTTATCTATATATTTTAGTATTTTATTTTTATTTTGTATATTTAATTAATTTATTTATTTTTATTATTTTATATATTTATAATGTCTTTTGATACACTTAAGTATATTTTTACTTTATTTTTCTAAAGTATTTTGTATATTTAATAAAATAAAAGTATAAATTGTATAGGTTTGTGTATAGGTCTTATACCTATGTATAATATACGAACATTTTATTTTTATGTTTTCTTTGTGATTTTTATTCTGATTTTAATATACAAATATATTATAAGTAATATTTACAAAATTATAAAAATATAAAATCATAAAAATAATGAATAATAAATAAATTGAATATTTTAATATGTACAAGTATACAATAAGGGTCCAAAACACAACTTTCAAACTGTAGCTCCGAAAAATACGAAACAACTTCATTAAATAGCTTAGGAGAAATTATATACAATTAAAGGTGAGTTTGGTACATTTCGAGTTTTTATTTGGGAGATACAGGTCTGGGAAGTTGGGATTCTGGAATCTTATTCAAATCATAACTTTTTATCTGTGTATTATTTTTAGGTGAAATCAATTTTGTATTTTTTATATGAAATTATCTACAACTTTCATGTTCGAAGTTTCTTTATTTGAAGTATAAAAAAGTGGAACTAAAAATAGGTCCCAAAAATGAATAAAGAATGGGTTAAATAAAAGGTGTTTTTATTGTATTTTGGCCCTTATCTCCCCCTACTTTATTCCTTGTCGACCTAGTCATCGAGATGCCTAAGTCTCGGGATTTTGGGTCATAAAATATTTACAATATTTTATTCCTTTTCTTTTCTTTTCTTTATTCTATAATTTTGGCTTTAAAACCTGCATTTTATACACTATTTACACAATGATGCATGAATGCTAAAATGTCTAAATTAAGCCTATTTACACGCATTTACTAGGGTTTTTAAGGCCAAAATGATAGAACAAAGCTGATGAAACGTAGTTTCATCATCCCCCTATACTTTCCTTTGCTAGTCCCTAGTAAACACTTATGCAATAAGTGCAGAAAAGAAAAATAAAGAAAAGAAAAAGAAGAAAATTGGATTAAGTTTAATTATCAAACTTGTCTTCACAAAATCAAAGTTTGGAACTTAAGTCAGACCTTCGAAATTTTAGTGTGGGCAGAACCTTAATGAGAATCAGATTTGAAATCCAACAGTCTCTGAGAATCCCCAAAACTCTGCTCAAGTCTCCTCAATAGCCAGGTCAGAAATATTTCAACTCATACGCAAACCCTTACGACTATGAATCTGACTCGTACAATGTAAGTGACAGTGTCTCTCCCCAACTGAAATGACAAAGAGACTGACTTCTCCAGTATGACAACCCAATGATTCCCCAATCCAACAACTCATTCCTCAAGGAGCAGGGTATTCAATTCTAAGTTCAAGTGGCAACCAGCTCAAGAGGAGGGGGTGAAGAGAAGAATGGACGGTAGCCAATGTAGCTACCTATCCTAGGATGCAAGACCAGTGTAGTCAAGTCATCCAGCTGCAGGCTCACATGATTTGACTTTGAAACTCAAGCTTTCTTATTTGACTTAACACATATGTACACTCTAGCATGCATTTTTATTTTTTGTATAGGCCTGTCTACTTTTTTTTAGAGTTTTTGCTTTTACAAAATTTTTTTGAAATACTATATAAAACAACATTTACATAGGGAGTTTTTCCTCTTGATCCAGTAGACTACCCCTCTTTTGAAGCTTTATTGCAACCCACAATCACCTATCCTCGAAACTCATCATCACTGGACGAGTTGGGGTGCGCTTCCCTCCCTAGAGGAGGACAAGTGTTTCCACCTGTGTGCGTCTCATACCGGCAAATCCAACCTCCTCACCACTCCAACTGAGTTGAGCCAAGTGAAAAGTGCAGGTGTCCAAGTTAGGTCATTATCAACAAGAGTCGTGCGTGTGCTCCGAAATACTCAACTTAGGAAGTCAAGAATCCATTGAACCAAGTCTCGTGATCCTCAAAGAATTAAGTCAACTAGACTTGAAGTACCTCAAACCCAATTCCAATAAGGTTCCTGTTATTAGGTAGATTTTAAGGTCCAACCAAGCTCCAATCTTCGGATTTACTAAAACTCGTTCAACTATCAAACTCAATCTGAAAAATGCTCATGCTATGCAAATGCTATGCACAAAATATTTTTGTGATGCAATTTTCAAAGATTTTGAACTATTTTTGGGTTTTTGAAAAGATGATGCATATGTATTTTTTGTATTTTTCAAAGAGATTTTTCACATGTTTTTTTCTGTATTTTAATTTTGCAAATGTTTTTGGGATTTTCGAAAGTCAAAAGATTTTGGCTAAAAATTAGATACAAATATTTACACGGGAATGCATCTTGTATTTACAAGAAGTCGTTTTAAGAATTTACAAGGGTAAGTGGTCAATTTTATAGATATATACACTGAATTATGGTGTGATGTATGTATTCCTCAAACTTATTTGACAAAGGTTTTTCAAACAATTTTAAAAATTATAGTCCAAAATAATTTTTACAAACAGTTTTACAAATATGTACACACATTTGAAAATCATTTTGCAAAGGTTTTCCAAACAATATATACAGATTTTCACATATTTTGCAACCATTTTTCAAACCGTTTGCAAATCGTTTTTTTAAAACCTTTTATTTCACAAAAAGAAACTAATTTTACAATCAACATATTTTTACAAAGGTTGAAAACATGTAACAAAACGTTTTCCACATAGTTTTCAAGAGATTTTCATGAAGGTTTTCAAACTATTTTTCAAATATTTTGCAAAAAATATTTTCACCTGATTTATTAATCAGTAAGTACAAAAAGAATTCGAGGAATAATCACATCTTTTTATTAAGGTTTTTAATGAATTTTAATAGTATAATTAACCATAGTTATTAGTAAAAATACGAAAGTACGAGTTATGGCTAAAGTATATACGTAGTATATACGACCCTCCTATACTTAGCTTGAGCTATGTCCTTATAGATCAGAGAAAGAAAGAAGACATAACTCGTACTGAGTATAGAAAGGTCTAAAGAATAAATGAATAAGAGATAAATAAACGAATGAGAAGTTGACCGTCCCTCCTATACTTAGGATCAAATAATCCTATGTATAGCAGACTATACACAAAGCAGGGAGGGTCAAGGGTGGGAATGAACAGATCGTACTCAGACTGTCTCCCCCTATACTTAGGGTAAGATATCCCTAAGTATAGACAAGAAGAGGAGAGAGTGGAGAGGATCAAAGAATAGAATCAACTCGGGATGCACCCCCCTATACTTAGGACAAAGTACGTCCTAAGTATACACGACTGACAAAATAGGGGTGACACCTTTTCAGTAGATACAGAAGATAGAAGAGGAAAAGAATAAAAGAAGAAAAGAAGAAAAGAAGAAAAGAGATGAGAAGATGGAAGAAGATAGAGAAGGATGTACGCATCACTCCCCCTATACTTAGGGTAAAAGAAGCCCTAAGTATAGGTAACAACAGGAGCGATGAGACGGAACGACGAATGAACACTCGGCTCGTCCAACCCCCCATACTTAGGACAAAGTACGTCCTAAGCAAGGCAAACACGAGAATGGGTGGACGAGCAATACATGAGAGAGACGGAGGTAAACAAAGGAGAATGTACAACAGAGGTGGATATACACGTGATCAAGAAGGTTAAAAGCAAACCTTCTTGTGGGACCGCTGAGGAATAGATCTAGTGTGGTGGAGGTCAACATCGGGTCCTCAGATGACACTAACCGATCAGGGTCGACAGGGTATAGGTCCTCAGTGGCCCTAGGGTGCGAAGGCACAGGCGGATCAGTGAAAGAAGTACAACTAGGTCCAGCCTTGGGAGTCTCGTTAGTATCAAGTGAAAAGGGACGAACTCATCATCATCGGAAGAAATGTACTCAGTATCGTCCTGCGAGGTCTCATCCAGGTCAAAACCATAAGGAACAAACTCATCAGTGGAAGTAGTCGAACTCTGTTCGTCCTCAATAATCTCAACCGGATCATCTTTCTCATCAAAAGGCCCGAACTCTCGAATAAAAGCAACTAAATCAAATTCAGCCTTTGGCTCATTCGAATCTAAGTGAACAGGAGCAGACTCATCAGTGAAAGTAGTCAAATCATGTCCGTTTTGTCTAGTCTCTAAGTCCACCCTCCGCTCAATGGTGTCGATCGTGTAAATCCCGCGGATGTCATCCACACGGCGCTAAGTCCCAGAAGAAGGAACTCCAAGCTCCATGCTTTCCAAGTCTTCCTCTTGGGAGAGGAATTCTTGGGTCTCAGTGGAATCCAATAAGCAACAGAATTCTCTGATAGTCTCATCAAGGTCATGGTCCTCATGGTCAACCAAGATAGGTGAAGTCACATCAGGTGCAGATCTCTGATCGGCAGTGGGTGCGGTGATCAACACTTCACTCTCGTCAGCTGGACGGAAGCGAATCTCTCCTGATCCATAATCAATAACGACCCTCACAGAGGCGAGGAATGGTCGTCCCAAGATGATTGGAGAGTGCTCCCCAGTGGAGGTCTCCATGCACAAAACAACAAAGTCAACATGGTAGCTCGTGCCCTGAATTGAAATGACGGCGTTTTCAAGAATATCCTTCGGCCTCTTTATAAATCCATCAGCAAACTGAACTATCATCCTGGTCTTCTTGAGAGGCCCTAAGTGAAGAGACTGTACTAGCGAGAAGGATAATATACTAATCGAAGCACCACCGTCGAGGAGAGTGTGATCACATGTGTGGTCAGAGATGGTGCAACTAATGAAAGGTGTGGCAGTGTTCTTTTTCCTAGGAATGGGACGGTGTGTGATGGCATGGGTAGTGGCCATGGTCAAGATGTGATGCTCAGATCTGCTCCTTCGCTTTCTCTTCTTGGGAAGAGGAGCAGATAAATAAGTCATGGCCTGTTGAAGTGGGGCACAGATGATCTCATGAATGATGGCCACCACTTCGGGTTCAGTCAATAATTTTTTTAATTTTTGGACCTCCTCCATACAAGGGAGAAAGTCGGAATCAGCATCTACATGAGGCATGCCAAGAGCAGTATGTACAACGGTATCCTCGGGGTCAAAGATGGGACAGGGTGTGAATGGATGTGTGGTCAAAGGGTCTGGCAAGTGGGAATTCTCCTCACAGTCCGACTCAATCATGTGTCTCCCGAACTATTTTTGGATTTTTAAATTTTTCTCGATTTTTGTATTTTGGGCGATTGCAAGCTCTCATGATAATCCTCAATGAATCCAAATCCTCAAAGAATTGAGCTACATTCTGGATCTTATTTATGTTAACTACATCGCTCATCCTCGAGTTCATACGCTCCATCATCTGATTCATGGTCTCAAGTGTGGATACCATGAAAGGTGACTCCAAAATCGCAGGATCGGGTGTGTCGAATGTGGGCGGTGGGTGTGGGCAGAAATCACCTTCTGACACAGGATGCTCAAGGAAGAGCGGGTTGTCGAAATGTGAGGGTGATGGTGGTGGAAATGGTTGGTGAAAGTCAAAATTTGAATCCTGAAATAGTGGGTTGGTCAGATATGTACAAAAATCAGGAGCAAAGTCCTCCTGGAAAAAGGGAGGTGGACCGGCTGGAGTGAACGACGTATCCGCAAAGTCCGGATAAAAGACGCTCCAGGGGTCCATCTCGAAACAAAAGGGGATGATAGTCGGGAGAACACGAAGGTCAAGTCAAGAGAGTAAAGAAGAAGGCACAAATGCACATGGATGATCTAGTAAGCACACAAACAATCACAAGCAAATTCACACAAAACAGACCCTCAATTCACCTACTCAACTCGGTAGAGACCGAAAATTCGGTCTTTTTATCTTGTCTGTTTTAGAGTTACGTGAGAAGTCCAAAATTGCACAAACACTTAGGGGGTTGAATGGGATTTGGGCACTATCCTTAGTGTGTGCGCGAGCAAGTAAAAGCGAAGACAAAGAGGGGATTACTCGCCCCAAGAGAAGATTTTCTTTTTGGTTGATTTTAGGATCAAGTAATGTTAGCAGTCCCAATTTTATTGGTTATCACGTTTTTGGATTTTTAGTGAGAAATGTACGAGCCTATCGGGGAATCAATTCCTTTAAGCACTTAGGTTGGCAAAATCAGAGGTAGAGAGTCGGAAAAGCAATGCAAGCGACAAATAAATGATGTATGCTAAGGAGAAACGCTCACCTTGCCTCCAGCACTCTACATGCAAAGATGCTCAATAGAATTGAAACCTATTCTATATGCAGATGCAAGCCGATGAAATCACCCTAAGTTCTAAAATTGCTATTAATGTGAAGAACCGATGCTAATGACTCAGAATGGAACCGAAGTGTCCGGTCTTAGAGTTTACTCAGTGCCCATCAAGGTGGGTCCTGCACGCACTGTATGGAGAACTCTCGCGACGCGGTGGTTCCGAGACTAAGAGAGAAGCAATTCAAAATTTGAATAAGTCCAAACGTGTCTATAGGCACATGCAAATATATTAGGTGCTTAGCCTTAATCTATCGCAAGCAATCCTAAAACTAGGGGCTCAATCACACAAAATAAGAAAACAAAACCGAGAACACAAAATAAAGAATGCGAAGAAAACTGACAAAACCGCGGTGATCCCCCAAGTGAACAATCACTTGGAAATTGGGCCCGAATGTCCAAGAGTTCAAGTACCTGTATTATTACAAATTAAAGGGTCTCTCTCTCACTTCAAATTACAAAATAAATAGAATAAAACAAGTGGAGCTAAATCTGCAAAATTTCTCTAAGTTTCCTCAGTGCTAGGTTGGCAAGCTAATGCCGGCTTCAGGGGGGTGCACAGGCGCCTCCCTCGATCCGTGGTACCTCGCACGAAATCAATAAGAGAAGAGGTTAGACAACTCAACAAATATATCAAAAATAAGGAAAATAGCGGCTCACCTTCATCCCGAGCCCTGGTCACGTGCTGTTGCTCCCCGACAACTGCACCATTTGTTGAACCGAATTTTACAGTGGTCGTGTCGATTCACAAGGCAAATCAACAGTCGTCGATTTGACCTCGTGCGAAATCCGAAATTCAAACAACAATTAACCCACAACAGAAATCAAGAAATGAAAAGTGGTGCGGAGTTTAAATTTATTATAACTCTACAACAAGATGTGTGTAGGTGCAAGTATGTGTAGAGGTCGAATACAGGGAGCAGACAGGTAGAATGGGGCAATATTGCACAAAACTGTGAATGTGAATATTTGTCTATCTATGCTATGTTTTTGTGGGTTTTTAATTTTGTATATATTTTTATTTTAATTTTTGATTTTATATTTTTATATTTTGATTTTTAATTTATTGATTTTGTATTTTCTTTTTATATTTTATATTTTTATATTTTCTTTTTCTTTTAATAAAGATATAATATATATAAGGGATATATATGTATACACTAGAGATAAGAGAGAGATAAAATAGGGAAAAATACTTAAAATACGGGAAATAAATTATTTTTGTGCTTTTTATATTTTTCTAATGTTTTATAATTTTTAAAGATTTTTCTGATTTTTTTGGTATTTTTAAAGTCAAAAATACTAGCAAACAATAAACTAAGTGGCTGGCCGAAATTAAAATGAAGATTAAAAATATAAAATAGTGTAAAAAATGCCTCAAATTAATTTTAAAAAAAAGATAATGAAACAAAGAAAATAATGAAATAGAGTTTGTATTTTTAGGATTTTTGTATAATTTTAGTGGTTTTATAAAGGTTTTTGGGTTTTATAATTTTTAGGAGTTCTTTTGTATTTTTTAGTGATTTTTTGATTGGAGTTAAAACACACAGAAATACTCAAAATATATATTTTTGGGAATTTTCTGAGATATTTTTATAATTGTTACGTATTTTCTAATGCAAACAGTACTGAAAAAGCGTGTTTTTGAATTTTTATAAATATGAAAATGTAATAAACATGCAAAAAAAATATGGCGAGGAAACACAATGCAACAAGAGCTTAAAGTAATTTTTGTGGATTTTTAGCAATTTAGAGATGCATGCAATAAATAGAGGACGCAAAAAGAAACTATACCCCTAGCAGGGACGATTTTGTAAATATAGAAACTCCAGGGGGCTACGCGTAACTTGTCCACGAATTATATAACCGATTAAAAACTTTTTTGGACTAAAAGAAATAGATAAAGTTGTATGGATATCTGTGCAAAAAGCCCAAGATCACGTGCAAGCCACACGTGATCTGGGAAGGACCAATCTGGAATTAATCAAAAACCCATGGGCTCACTTGCAAATATTCCAAAAATATTACACCTTATAAAATATCTTCTGGACTAAAACAAAATGAAAAGAGAAACGAGGGTCCCTATGCAAAATCCCCACACCCCACGTGCGTGAGGCACGTGGCGTGACGTAGACAGGGACCTTAACATAATAATATAAAGCTTGAGGGGTGAAACATAAATATTACAAAAGTTATAAAGCAGCCAATGAATATTTAGATACCACTTCATAAATACAAAAACGGTTGAGGTAGAATGCAAAATTACCTCGAAGCCTTGGCGGATCGGACGACAGAAGGGAACCCACTTGACACGCGTCACGATCTCAGGGTCCGATGGCGGTTTGCGCGGATGGCTCAGATTAGATCTTCACACGGGAATCAACGGCTGAGGCGGTGCGAGATCCGACGGCTGTAGCGGACCTGGGCGGCGGGAGTTGATCTGACGACCGAGACGATATCGGGAAGAACAGGGAAGAATCGCCGGTGAGGCTATCTTCCCTTCCTCCGATCTCCCCTCTCCGACGTGCTGGGAAGCTCCAAAATCGTCGCCGAAAATTTCTACGGTTGTCCTCTACATGCATGGGGCGTCAAAAGTGACCAACGTCCACCGGGGCACACCAGCGGTGGAGGCGACGCAAAGCGGCCGTAGATGCTTCCGGCGGGCCTCCCAAAAGTTCCCAGATGACCACAATGCTCCAACCTGCAGGGAACGGGTTAGGGAGACCACGGAAAAATGCCGTGGCCTTCCCGAGGTAAAATGGCGGAGGTGGCGTGACTTGAGGAACTCGTCGGAGCTTGCTCCGGCGAGATGGTGCCGATGATGATTAAATGGGTGCAATGAACAGAATAAAGGTGGAAATGAATCCTACTGCTAAAAGGAATAAAAACGTGCAATAAAACTAAGTAAAACAATACCTCATGGGTTAGAAATCCAAGGTGGACCTCACGTCCAAGCTTGGCCAGAGATGGGTGGAACGGCCTTCGCGCCGCTTCGCCGCGCCTCCTAAGGGGAAGTGAGTTAGCTGTCACCTTACTCCAACCTTAACACTCAAAAAGAGGGGGAAAAACGGGTCACGAAGGGTTCAAAGGGAAGAAGGGAAGATTGGGGGTGGTTTTGAAAGATGGTGAACATGGTGTGAAGAATGAGGTGCACGAGGCGATGCAGCGATCCAATCCCCAATGTAAGCTAAGGGCGTGTATCATGGAAGAATGGGGAGAAAAAGTTGTGAAGAAAGAATCGTGAAAGGAGATAAGAGGCGTCCTAGAAAAATCTATAAAATAGGACAAAAACTGGTTCTGACGCATAGGCAGACCTCGGTCAGAGAGTTGATAGAGGTCAACCAACGATTGAATCTGGCTGGTCCACGTGGACCAACCAGAACAATCGTTGGAAAAAATGATTAAATAATCGATTAAAAATAGAAAATGAAGAAACTAATTTTAGACTATTAAATAAAAATATTTGTTATTTTATAAATTATTTTATGACTATTTTTATTTATTTTTAAGAGGTATAAAATTACAAATTACCAATTATACCCTTTACAGGTATTGTTGTCTATATATATTAGTATTTTATTTTTATTTTGTATATTTAATTTATTTATTTTGTTATTATTTTATATATTTATAACGTATTTTTATACACTTAAATATATTTTTACTTTATTTTTCTGAAGTATTTCGTACACTTAACAAAAAAAAGTATAAATTGTATAAGTATGTGTATAGGTCTTATACCTATGTATAATATACAAACATTTTATTTTTCTATTTTCTTTGTGATTTTTATATACGAATATATTATAAGTAATATTTACAAAATTATAACAATATAAAATTATGAAAATAATGAATAATAAATAAATTAAATATTTTAGTATGTACAAGTATACAATAGGGGTCCAAAACTCAACTTTCAAACTGTAGCTCCGAAAAATACGAAACCACCTTCATTAAATAGCTTAGGAGAAATTATATACAATTAAAGGTGAGTTTGGTACATTTCGAGTTTTTATTAGGGAGATACATGTCTGAGTTGTTGGGATTTTGGAATCTTATTCAGATCATAACTTTTTATCTGTGAATTATTTTTAGGTGAAATCAATTTTGTATTTTTCTATATGAAATTATCTACAACTTTCATGTTCAAAGTTTATTTATTTGAATTATAAAAAGTGGAACTAAAAATAGGTCCCAAAAATGAATAAAGAATGGGTTAAATAAAAGGTGTTTTTATTGTATTTTGGCCCTTATCTCCCCCTACTTTATTCCTTGTCGACCTAGTCATCGAGATGCCTAGGTCTCGGGGTTTCGGGACATATAATATTTTATTCTTTTTCTTTTCTTTTCTTTATTCTATAATTTTGGCTTTAAAACCGCATTTTATACACTATTTACACAATGATGCATGAATGCTAAAATGTCTAAATTAAGCCTATTTACACGCATTTACTAGGGTTTTTAAGGCCAAAATGATAGAATAAAGCTGATGAAACGTAGCTTCATCAGGGGGTTCTGTGAAATTACCCACACTTAAGGCATGCGATCGAGCAGTTGCGTGTGCGCCACATGTCTTGATTTATAGTGCTAATAGACGACGATTCACATAATGAATAAATAAACCAAATTATATCTTGGACGCCTTCCTTGATCGAATAGTCCTCAGGTTGTTCTGTCTGGAAGAACACCCCAAGAATAGGGCTCTGGTGAAATTTTATCATAGATATCTCCTCCGTCCACTCTTATTTTACCTCATTAGTGGTTGCTCCACATTCCAGGAGCTCGTACAATTCTACAAGTACCTTCAAAACATCCCACTGCCCCATCAGAGGGGCCTCGAATAACTAGAGCCTCTGTTCCAGGCTTGTAGTGATGCTCCATTTGTTCTCCTCCGCCGCTCTCCTGCACAAAAAGGATAGGTGGTTGAGTGCTCTCTCCTTGTCCCTCTATTGAAGCTGTAATGTGATGAAATCAACGAGTTGGGGGAGCTTTGAAGATGTGTAGGAGCAAGCCCCAGTCCAACTTGATGCATGCAGGATTGAGGAGTCTAAGAAGAGGGATCAATGGAGAAGATGAATGGGATGGAAATGGGACCATGATGAATTTGGTGTTGGATCCTAGTGCTCCAGCGAATTTAAAACCAAATATTAAACTACATGATGA
Source organism: Ottelia alismoides (assembly GCA_037367405.1). Taxonomy (NCBI): domain Eukaryota; kingdom Viridiplantae; phylum Streptophyta; class Magnoliopsida; order Alismatales; family Hydrocharitaceae; genus Ottelia; species Ottelia alismoides. Next base: position 37,645 of record JAZKJV010011204.1, on the reverse strand, counting down.
TCTAAATAATCAAACTAAGATTAGAATTATTCTATGAAATGAAAAGCAACAAGAAAAGCCTACTTGATCATCTTGTACCTGCTTGGAGGTAGCGAGCAAAGGAGGTCGCTAGAGCAAAGCGCGGTGGACCAAGATCGCCTTCCTTAAACATTGTCCATGTCTTGACTTGGAGAGTGATGCATCCCTTTCACTAAGGGGCTCTAAATTTGGTGAATCTAGGGGTTACATTTGAGTAGAAGGGATCAAATAACAAAAGGGATGAATGGGTGTATTTATATAAGTGGGTTTTGATAAAATGGTGGAGAAGGTGGGGGGAAGAAGGACGACGGTAGGTGGGGATTCCTGTATGGGCAAAGAAGAACGATAATAGGGATGCAGATTGGGGAAGGTCTCGAGGAAGATGGAGTAAAAAAGGAAGAAGACAGGGGTAGCTGAGGTTCTGAAATGAGGGGGCGAGGAGCAAGGATAGTTGACCCACCGGTTAACAGTCCCTGTGTTTTGGAAAATCCCTGGGAAAAAATTATGAATTATATCAAAAAAAGAAAGCGATTTATCTAATTGTTTATGAGAACATATAAATGTTTGTAATTTTATATTGTATTTTTTTATTTTTATTTATTTTTCAAGTTAATTTCTTTTGTGTTAATATTTGCGTGTATGTTTATAGGTATCTACACATGTATTTGTCCTCTTTTATTTTTTGTAATATGTATTATATTATTTTATATAAATAATTTCTACATTTATTATTTATTTATCTACCTATTTGGATATTTTTATTGTTTTTTTCTGAGTTTATTTATATGCTTAAATAATAAGCTCTATTTATTAATTATGTACTTTAAAAGTATAATTCATATGTATATCCAAGTACACTATTTATTTTAATGGATTTTTAATGGTTTTCTCTTATTTTTATTATTTACATGTATTTTGTATAATATTTAGAAATATATAAAAATATAAGAAATTTTAAAATATGAAGAATAAATATAATAAATATCTTATACATGTATATTGCACAATGAGGGCCCAAAAGCCAACTTTTGCATCTCAACTCCAAATTGAATGAAACTACCTTCATTAAATAGATAATTTAATTTTATGAATAATAAAAATGAGTTTGGTGATTTTTGATCATGTATGAAGATGTGATAGGTCTACAATATTTTTTTATAACTTTTTATTATGTGTGTCCCGAGCACATTATGCATTATTTTTCAATGAAATAAATTTTGAATTTTTCTTTGTACTTTTATGTACAATATTCATGTTGAAAATTTTATTATTTGAGTCATAAAAAGGGATAACAAAATAGTTCTCACAAGGCCTATTATTGAGTTATAAAATTAGGGTTTTTGAGTTGTTTTCAATATATTTTTTCTGCCCTATATCTCCCTATATTATTCCTTGTTGGCCAAGTCATCATGATGATAGGGTTATGGGGTCTAGGGTCACCCAATGTCTTTGATACTTCATTCATTTTTTTTCATCCTTTATTATTTTATTTTGAGATTAATGTAGTATTGTATTCAGTATTTTATACAGTAATTTTTTGTGATTTATTTCGTATCATTTTGTTCAAATTAATGTTATACACATGCATTTAACTTGGGATTTAAGGTAAAAATGAAAGAATAAAGGAGATGAAATGGATATTCATCACCCCTATACTTGTCTTTGCTAGTCCCTAGAAAACACTTTTGCTAATAAGTGCAGAAAAATATATTAAAGAAAAGAAAAAGAATGAACTTGGAATAATTTTTAACTTTTGAACTTGTCTTATTAAAATCTAAGTTTGGAGTTCAGTTAAGACCTTTGGATTATTGGTTTGTTCTAAACCAAATTAGGGTTAGGAAGTGTGACACAACAACCTTTAAGTTCCATAATCCTATTATTCTGTTAAATTCATGGTCTGGTTAGAGCCATCCTCTCAGTCGCATACTCTTGTAATCTTGAAATAGTAGAATCATGTGTGTGAATTTGTTAGCTCTTCCATGACAAACCGCTAAACTATCAAAGAGTCTACTCATATGGTAACTTATCCTCATGGAGACAGACATTTCCTTCTAAGGTCAGGTGCTTGCTAGTTTCACAATTGAAAAGGAAGAAGCTAGAAGTGATGAAATAAGGACAGGAAATGGACCAATGTATTCACATTTCCTTGTGAAGCTCAACCAATGTAGTAGAGTCCGTCGAAAAGCATGCTTTTTTAAAAAAGCCCAATATTTTTGTGAAATTTTATTGGTGTAGGATTTTTTCTTTGTTCTGCATTGTTTTGCAGTCTTGTTCATGCCCAGATAGATATAGAATCTTTTGGTATACCCATGTTTTGGGGTCTCTAAAAAAGTTACACTAGCAAACCATTCCTCATTTGTAGCATTTTCTCAATCTAGTCTCCGATCGTTAGATGTCCTAGCTACCAGAATAAGTGGGTTGGAGTGCCGATTTTAGCAATCCCCAAGAATGATTCCTAAGCCACAATTGACGAAGTGGCCTAGCATTATCCTGACTTAGACTCCAAGATGTTTCAACAACCCATTTGGGTTGAGCTTTGTGGTGAGTGTGAGGTTTCTAGTCAAGTCACCATCTGAGAAGATGTACGGATAAAATGAAGTGTTCTAATTAGACACATTCAATTGACTCATGAACATAATCTCATGGAACCTAAAGAAATAACTTACTATGACATGAAACAACTCAATTCCAATCCTTAATGGGTTCCTTTGAAACTAAGTGTATTAAGGTCTATACCAAACTCCGAGCTTCAGATTTTTATTTCAAACTTGTTCAATTGTCTAAATCTTTCCAAAAAAAACGCAAATGCTTTGTACAATGTAGGAAAATAATTTTGTGAAGTAATTCTTTGATTTTGAAATTTTTATGGATTTTTATGAAATATTTTTGCAAAATTTTATGCCATTTTTGAATTTTTTTGCAAATTTTTATGGATTTTGAATTTTTAAAATTCTAGGTGTTTTTAATAAAGGTTAGTGAAAGAAGTATGTACATATATTTACACAAGAGTGCATTAATATTTATAATAAGTGATTTAAGAATTTGTACTAGGAGCAGGTTAAGTTAGGAGTTATTTACATATAAAAATCATTTAATATCAATATACAAGGCTTGTGAATAATTTTGTTTACTATAATTATACATAAGGCTCTTAAAATAGTTTAAAAAGATTTTCACAAACTTTTGAAAAATTATTTTGCAAATATTTTAACAACAATTTTTAATAACATTAAAAAAATTGAAAGCCATTTAAGAAAAATTTTCAAATAGTATGTATATATTTTTCAAAGTGTTTTTACAATCATTTTCCAAACCATTTGCAAATAGATTTTCAAAACCTTTATTCAAACAAATAAAAGAAATTTCGTAAACAACATATTTTTACAATGGTTTGAGAACATTTTACAAAATATATTCCAAATGGTTAAAATTTTTTTTCAAGATATTTTATAATCATTTTTCGAATATTTTGCAAAACATTTTTAACCAATTTATTTATCGTTATTAGTAAGAATTTGATGTGTGTTTAAATTTTTTTAGTTAGCCATATTATTGAAAATGAGAAAGTACGAGCTATGGCTAAAGTATATACAATGTATATTCGACCCCTATACTTACTTGAGCTTTGCTCTCATATGTTAGAGAGAAAAAGGAAGACATAACTCGTGCTAACTATAGGAAAGTTTATACTGCAACGATTAAATAAAGAATGAGAAGTCGATCACCCCCTTATACGTATAGTAAAATAATCCTAAGTATAGCAGACTGTATACAAAAATAGGGATGATTGAGGATACATAATTTATGAAATCAATGTGCTTGGCTTGCCCCCTATACGTAGGGTGAAATATTCCTAAGTATAGAAAGAGAGTCAAATATTGAGAGATAAGAAAGAGAATGAATAATGAATAACTCGAGTGCACTCATCCACCTATACCTAGGATGAAGCATATCCTATGTATAATGTAAAGAAATGGGATGAATGCCATATCAAGAATAAACAAAATGGAAAATTGAAACTAAAAGAAGAATAGAAGAAAAGAAAAGGAAGAAAATTTAATCAAATATATTTTTAGGAGCATTGTTCGATTCCACTAAAGTTGTTAAAGTGATGATCTCTTCATCAAAAATTACTTGTACAGAGTCGACGACGTCCAAAAATGTGTCATGCTATAAATATAGCTTTAGCAACTGTCTGTTGACAATGAAAGGTTGTGTAACAGCTGACAATTTTGATATCAAGACACTTCCATTGTCACGTATAGTTCCAACTCTATAGGGCCCTGTCCATTTTCTCTTTAATTTCCCTAGAAAAATCTTCAACTTCACATAAAATAACCACACTTTCTATCTAGGTTCAAAGGTCTTTCATCTATTATTATTGGCGTGCTAGCGTTTGACCTTCTCTTTGTATATAAAGTTTTTGTCGTATGAATAATCTATGAATTCTAGGAGCATGTTCACATCCACTTTTCTCTGTTTACCACCTTTTTGTGAATCGAGGTTGCAGATATTCACTTTCCAAAGTGACTTGCGAATCAATTCCATGGTCATGTGGCATGGATTTCCAGACGATAAGGCGACATGCCCAAGGGAGGCTTGTAGACAGTTTTGTATTCCCAAAGAACTGAGTCCAGAAGTTGTGACATGTTCTTTCTGTTTAACCTCACAAGTTTCTGTAGGATCATCTATGTTCTCTGTTGGATAATTTGTCATGGCCATTGGGGTACGGATGATAAGGAGATGCGACTTTGTGATCGATGCCATAATCCTTTGGTAATTTCTTTACCTCCTTGTTGATAAAGTGGATACCCTCATATGAGATGAGAATTTTCAATATCCTGAACCGTAAAATGATGCTTCTTCACAAACTTACAGATAATTTTGTTGTATGTATCTCGAGCAGGGATACCTTCAACCCATCGACTCACATAAACTACAACAAGTAGGATGTACCAGGCACCCTGACTATTAGGAAACAAACCTATAAAATCAATGCCCCATGCATCGAACACATCAGATATCTGGATAAATTTGAGGGGCATTTTGTCTTTAACACTCAAGAGTTTTCCCATTTTCTTATACTCGATACATGCTTTCACATATTCATTCGCATCCTAGAATAGTATGGGCCATGGATGAATATACATTTCATCATCTTTATCCATTTATTTTAGCTTAAAATCCATAATAAAACACCTATATATATTGATAAATCCATATTCGTACTAACTTGCATCTATGTGTATATATTTTACATATGTTATTATTTTAACCTAAAATAAATAAATAAATACAAGAAAAATAAAGAAAATAAAAGAAGAAGAAGATTATATATATGTAATAGATACAGGCTGACTTGATCCTTGAGAGAAGGTCAAGATTAGACCTTATCGACCATGAATAAAGTAGGGGAGATAGGTTCCTTAATATGAAAATCCAAAAAATGTTTTGTAAATACTTCTCATTTATTCTGTATATATTTATATAAAACTAACTATTTTATTTGTATAAAAATTAACCTCGAATTAAATAAATTTCAAAATAAAAATTGTAGATAAAATGGTTTCTAAATAGTAAAAATAATTACAAAATAAAATGTAAATAATAAAAAAAATCAAATATGAAAAAAGCCATAAAGTGATAATTGAAAGACCAATTCTGGCTCCATATGGATTGAGAATTGAATTAAACTTGCTTCTATCAAATTCTAAATTAAATTATCTTTAAAATGATAGTAGTTTCATAATTTTTGGAGTTAGGATTTGAAAGTTATTTTTTTGTAGTAGTTTTCACAATTTTACCATTTATTTATTGTATATATTTATCCATATTTTATTTTATACATATTATATTTGTTATAATTGTAAATAATTTTAATAATTATTTAAAGTAAAATAAAAAATAAAAAATTAAAACATAAAAAAACCAATTCTCTTATTTAATTATGTATATAATATACTATATGCATATAGTATAGCTACATAGTTGATATTCTTAAATAACCACCTAAAAAATTAAATATTTGGCATTTAGTATTTAATTAAATAAATTAGCGAAACTAATTAATTAAGTAATTATGTAAATAATTGTATTAACTCCACCACTAACTTGCTTCCTTATCTTTATCTCCATTCAAATTTTGAAATTCAAATTCAATTCTTTTGCCTATTAATGTGGCTCCTCCTCCCTCATTTCAATTGGATCAATCTTTGGCGAGAGCAACCTAATATCCAAGCGCTTCTTATTGTAGAAAGGTGCCTAGCCTCGGAGCCATTCAGTGACAGCGAGTCGGCCTTCGTCGAGGCGATTACAGGATATTCCGCTCCCATGGCGAGATCTATTTTTTTCTTGTTTTTCATAGGTTAATCTTAGTCTAATTTTTGCATTTTTAATTTCATTGTCTTTTTCTAGTTACTAGATCTTAGTTAATAATTTTTAACCAATAATCACTATTCGATCCACCATCGATCTCGATTTTTCATCTCATTTTCTCGATCTCTCCATGTTCACATTCAACCTCATGCAAGCACTCAACTCTGGACACGCATGGTGACCGGAGACTCAGATCTATCTCTAACTTCATCAGATCTGACATTTACATTCACATTTTTCATCAAATAATTGTGGACCGATTCCTCGTGTTCGAGTCAAATTATCTTTAATTTTTTCATGTTCACATGAATTTAAAAAAATTGTAGTTCTATTTTTACAATAAAAAATTCTGCATTTTCATTTTACAAAAAAGATTTTCCAGTTTCTGTTTATACTTTTTAAAATAAAAAAAGTTGGCCGCCAATGCCATCTACCAATGCAAACCGCCAGTGCCACCACGCCATCCTCCACCAGCGGCAGGTCCTCCACCATCGTTGATGCCCTCACTCATGGAGTCCCCTATGTCTGTGTGAGCATGCTCTTTACATCCAACCCCAATCATCACCGTGCCTACCTCCACAAGACCCGAGGGTGTATGTCGCCCTCACCTCTTGGAACCACTATACATCGCAACAATCTTCACCCTTCACTGCTGCAGGAGCTCACCTTCTCCATTGCCATTCTCCTCCACTAAAGCAGCGCCCGTACGTGACCTCAACAGCCACGCACCCCCTAATGGCACAAAAACCAAGATTGACTAAGGTGGAAAATAATCATGTGTTTGTTTTCCTTAACCTATCAATTCTGTCAATCAAGAAACAAATAGAAACCACTCAAATCAAGCAATAAAATCATAGAAGGCATAAAAATATGTCAGTGGTCTTCATTATTTATTTTAACTTGGTATAACAACCAGGGTCAAAGACAAGGATCAAAAGAAATCCTTCGTAGCAGACAAAATTTAGAAAATAAAATGTGCATTTTTATTAATATTAGTTTTGCAAATTTGTATAATTTTTGATGAAGGGATAGAAATAAGAAATCAAGGAAACTATGCACACAAGCAAGCTTTTGTAATTTTATTTTAGACTAAAATTCTCAAAAATTAGGAATAAAAATATTTTTGGGTTTTTCAAATATTAAAGTACTTTTGTGTATTTTATGGGGTGTTTCTGATGTTTTTGTGATTTTATAAAAAATCAAATAAGATCTATAAATACAAACAATGCACAACAGGAAAAAATTACAAATTTAAAATACTTAAAATGTCATGGAATGCAATTTTATGAGAAAATTTGTATAAAAATGTATAAAAAGGAATTGGAAGGACAATTTTTTTAGTTTTTTTGAAATTTTTATGATTTTTACAAGCTTTTAAGATTTTTGTAATTTTTAGGGTTTTTATGAAAGCTTTTCGAACAAAAATGCTCATGATGGTAAAACGGGAAAATACACAACCTAAAATTTTTATGGAGTTTTTGAGTGAGTTTTTTCATATTTTTATGCATTTTCTGTAATAGACAATAAGCTTTTTATAGGTTTTTTATTTTTAGAAAATAAAATACATAATTAAATTAATACCAAAAATCATAATAAATATTACGTGTTAACAAGAGGTAACAGTAATATTTATATAATTTTTGGATTTAATTCGGTAATTATTTAATTAAAACAAGATACATATATTGTAGGGACCTATTTGTAATGAAAATAAAGTTCACATGCCAAATAGTGACGTATATGAAAAGCTTAGGTCCAATAATGTAAAAAGCCCAATAAATAAATGCACATGCACAATACTCCACGCATAATGGTATAAATGCAAATATCAGAAACTATTCATTCAAGATATAACATAGATGAAGTCCATGGTAGATAATGCAAATACACCTGATAAACATGTGAGACAAGCGATGAGTTCACACACAAAGGTCTGAGAAAGCAAATACTAAAGATAACATAGGTCCACATGCAAAATATCCAAACTATTTTAAGCTATGACAAATATTTACAGGACTAAATTGAAAATATGAAATAAAGAGGGGCCTAAGAGAAAATTACCCCTTATTACGCGCGATCCAACGACCAATGGCACTCCACTTATGGATGGACGGTCAGGATGGGTGGATATCCCTTCAGTGATGGACGACTATCGATGGATCCTTAGATGGATATGACAATCGAGGGCCTCCCGATGATGTACGATCACGATTAGAACTGGGGACCCCTCGATCGAATTGTTGAGAGAACGTCTGGATGAACAGATATAAACTCGCCTCCGGCGAGTTTCAATCGATAATGGCGCAGGGGTCCGACGTCCTCATGAGCTGATGTGATTTGGGAAAGGTCGGTGAAGGCGCTCCGTAGCTCCTGGTTGGCTCAAAAGGGCCCAGAACCAAGAGAGGGGTCCTGGGGAAGCATGGACGACCTGGAGCAGTTCTGAGGTATCCTTGACCTCCAGATGAGGTCTGGTCGTGCTCCAACCCTACAGGAGAAGACGTATGCTCGGGGGCGGTGCTCCATCCAAGGTTAGGGCACAACTGTTATCAGAAATTAGCCAGAGGGTGGATGTGCCAGGTCTCACATGGTATGGAGGATTCGACCTGCCAGGAAACTATAGCCCGATGGCTAGAGTCACATGGGAGGTTGCGGAGTAAACGTATAAACGGGAGGAAGTCAGAGCGGTGCGGAGTAAGGTCAGAAGACAGTGAAACAGGGGATGAAAGATCGCCATTGAAGGTGCTCTGTTTCTCAGAGAAAAGATCGAATCAATGGAAAACTAGAGGGTATAGTGAGTACCAAAGGATGGAGAAGGACATCTGGGGGTGAGAACGGTAATCCATGAGGGTAGTGGCCTCGATAGCTGGCGCAACTAGAGTCTGGGCTCCTCGTGGCAGAGCTGAGGAAGAACCTCGCCGGACCTGGGCTCTCAAGCTCCAAAAATCTCCCTTACCCCCTCCCTCTTGCGTTGTCACTCTGGAAAAGGAGGAACGGATATGCAAGAGGTGGTGGAGCAACCAAAGGTGCTGGAAAAGGGAGGAGGGGATGCTCTATATAGTGTTCTAGGTCCGACAAATAAGGGAGCATGACTTGCAAACACAAACATGGATTGAGCAGGAGAATAGCAGGAGAGGTTTAGGGATACACACTCTCGATTTGGAGCAAGAGTTTGGGTGAAATGGAGGTCGGATCAGGTTTGCAAAATTAGGAGAAAAGCAAATGCAGCCCGACTCGGCAAAAAGCTGGCAGGCGAGACCAGTTGACCGAGGTCAACGAATCCCCGCTGGCCCAATCTGAGGTAGGCTGGGAAAAGGACAAAACCCACTAATAGAGAAGAAAAATAAAGAAAATTACATTAAATAAGATAAATGAATTTAAATGAAAAAATGAATAAAATGAAAAATGTTTCTTATTTTCAAAGATTTTTTCTGAGATTTTTATTTATTTATACTAAAAATAAATTAGTGTATATACGGTATATAGTCTTATATACAAGTATAGTATACCTATGTATTATGTACAAGTATTTTTATTTTAATATTTTTACATAAATATCCCAATTTTATATTTTATTTATTTGTATAGGTGTAAAAAATAAATTTTATTTTATTTTTATGAGTTATTTACCGGTATAGAATAAATAGTAAATGTGATGTACATACATGTGTTTGTACAACTGTAGGGAGAGATTTTATTTTTATTTTATTTTTCTAATTTTTTTATTGTTTTTATATGATTTTTATAAATATATAGAAGGAGGTGAAAATAATAATTTAGTTTTATTTTTATCAATAATATTTATTTACACATAGAGGTAATTTGTACAACACAAAGTAGACCATGTCTCTCTACTTATTCTATATTGCGATTAGGTCAAGGATTGACCTTCTCTTAGGGTTCAGGTCACTTTGTATTTATTCTAAATACCTCCTTCCTTTTTCTTTTCCTTTATTATTTTATTTTTGCACAAAACATGCTAATTATGCAATATTAACAAATGTGTGCTGGATGCTAAGTTATTGTATTTACATGTATTTACATGTTGCTTTGCTAAGATAAATAGCTAAAATAAAAGAATAAAGAGTGAGAATCAGGGATTCATCACACCCCCACCCCTGCGCGAAGAAGCCACCGTGGAGCCCCTCGTTCACCGCCCGAACAAGGCTACACGTGATATGCTACGACCGCTTGTAACTCGTGAGGCCCAACACCTCCTCCCACTCACATCGCCACACCTGGACGAAGCGACCTTCCTCAAAGTTGCCAACCACCACCGCTCGCCAGACAACGAAGACCACCGATCGCGCCTTGAATCTCCGTAGTCTGCCACAGCTTAGGAAGAAGAAGGAGGGGCGATGCTTTCTCCCTTCTCTTTTGGTATGGAAACAAATAAAGGAGACGAACCCCGAACCGGAGGAGTTAACAAAAAATTTGGACAAAGTGCAACATCGCCATGAAGGTTTTCAAAATTGCAAAAATATCCCTACTAGAGACAATCACGTGCTCGGTACATTTTTCACTGAGTAAATTGTGAAATTCTTCCTGCTATTTATTTTTGTTATTTCTTTAATGCAAAAACATTAACTATTTGCAATTCAAGCCTTGTTATCCAAAGCATTACCTATTTAATGCAAAAACATTAACTATTTAATTCAGGCCATGAAGGTTTACATACTTTTCTCATTGAAATAAATATTTTTTAGGATAAATAAATTCTACAAAATCAAATGTCAAATGACTGATGTGTGTCTCTTTGTAGCATAAAATTTTCATTGCATTTTATCATCATTTCTTATTATTAAAAAAATCAAAAACAGTACTTTTTCCGTGTTTGAACTTCAAAAAATTATAAAAATTAAAAAATTGCATAAAACATTCTAGAAAAAATTGAGTAGTTTTATTTTTTTAGCATTTTAATTTCTATGCAAATTTCATGTATTAATCATTTTAAAACCCAAAATAATTATGAAATACTCAAAATCATATAAATTCATAAAAGAATATAGAAAAATATAAAAAATGTGATTTCTGTCCTAGTTATAAATATTTTTTGGAGGTTTTAGCAAAATAATTTTTCATAATTTTCACATTTATGTGGTATTTTTAAATTCAAAACATCTACATAATTTTTAGGGGAACTTCACCGAGAAATATGATTTTTGAAGCTTCAGGTCTTCGAATTTTTCGAGTTCTGCATGACAATGTACATGAGTTTGACTCTTAGTGTCTAACCTGTTCTCTTCATTGTGGGTACGACTCTTGAATAGGGAAGTAATTTGTAGTCTCGCACCACACACTTAGATCTACTCAGACAGAGTGTCAAAAGATGGTGTGAGTTTCTTTTCTAGTAGCGTGGACATCTAAAGACATGAGTACGTGTCGAAATAACACTTCGGAAAAGGGATGGATGGCTGAGCACAATTTTTCCATATCTACTGTGGCACAACAAGATCAATGCAAGATAAACCAAAATTCTAAAAAAGGAAGTCTACTGCCAAATAAATATTTGACCAAAAGGTCCAAGTTTCAAGTCAGCCTGCACATCTTGATGAGTGATAACTACGATTTAGCGCGGGTCAAAATAGTCCGCACAAGGCGGGACTACTATGTCGCTGTGGCGACCCACAAGAAACCGTAATTAATCAACAATTAACCCACACTATAGATATCAAGAAATGACAAGCAGATGTGAAGTTAAAATTTATTTTTAACTCTGCACAAAAGATGTATAGAAGCAAGTATGCAGAGAGTTCGAACACAGGGAGCAAGGCAGGATAGATCAACAAGTGTGTGTGTGTGTGTGTGAATGTGAAATGATTGTCTACACTATGCACGGCAAATGTTTTTGTGGGTTTTTAGTTTTATATATTTTTTATTTTCTTTTTAGTTTTTAATTTTGTATTTTGTTTTTCTTTTTACTAATTTTGTATTTTCTTTTTGTATTTTATATTTTTTATATTTTCTTTTTCAATAATAGGATATATATACAATTTAGGAAAAGAGATGATAATGTAGTTATAAAAATATGCACAAATACTCAAAAATTCAGAAATAAAATATTTTTGCTATTTTTATGATTTTTTACTGCTTTAGTGATTTTTGAGTATTTTTCAGAATATTTTTGGTATTTTTAAAAGCTGAAAATAAGGAAAATAGTGAACTAATGTTCTGGCTGAAGGTAAAATAGGAATGGAAAATATCAAACAACCACAAATTTTTTCCAAAATAATTTTAAAATAAAGTGAATAAAATAAGGAACCTACATGGACTTAGTTTGTGTTTTTTGGAGTTTTCTTTAATTTTTTATATTTTTTTTGAATTTTTTTGGTATTTTCGAATTTTTAAGGTTTTTGTTTTGAAATTTTTAGTGGTTTTTGGACTGACACTAAAATATGATAAAACACACAAAATATAATTTTTCTGGAATTTTTCAAAACGTTTTCATAATTTTTATAGGTTTCTAATGTAAACAATAAGAAAGGTGCATGTTTTTGGTTTTTAATAAATATGAAAATGTGACAAAAATGCAATACAAAAATATAGTGTGAAAGTGCAAGTTAGCAGGAGCCTATGTGATTTTTTTGATAATTTTTAGAGTTAAAATGATGCATGAAATAAATGGAACAAGCACGCAAAAATAGTAAGCCTGACAGGGGTATAAGTGCAAATAACAAAGTATTCAGGGCATGCATGCAATTTTCCAACAAAAATTATAACCAAATATTTAGTTTCAAGGACTAATCACAAATGACCAAATCCGGGAGGGTACAGGCGCAAAATGTCCACGAGGGCGCGTGACTTGCACGCGCTTGGGAAGGACCTAACTGCAATTTTCAAAACCCCGGGGGCTCACATGAAAAATGTCCAAAACTTTTACAATTAAACTATACATTCTAGTACTAAAACGAAATAAACAAAGGGCCAAGGGTCTCGCTGCAAAAAGCCCAACACCTCACGTGAATTGGTCACGTGAGGTGATGTGGCCGAGGACCTAAGCGTAATATAGGGAATCATAGGGGCCTAGATATAAAATTTACAAAATTTTTAAACTACCAAGGAAAGTTTCATGACAAAAATAAAATTACAAAAAGTGTGGGGATATACTTGCAAAATTCCCACGTAAAGGAGATCTGACGGCGGGGGCTCTTCACTTGAACACGTGGCGTGATCTCCTTGCGCGATACCGCTTCGCGCCCCAACGGCCGCGATTAGATGATCTTGTCGATGATGGATGGCTGTGGTTGCGCAGATCGGATGGTGGGCGATGGATCTGAGGGGCTCCCTTGATCGGACGGCAGCAAGGCCTGGAGGAAGAACATGGAAGAAGGCCGGCGACGGTGAACTTCCGCGACCTCCCACGCCCTCCTTCGTCGGCGTTCAGAGCTCAAAATGGCCCAGATCTCTTCCTGTAGGCTATCTCCAGGTGCGGGGAGCTTCAAAATGGCCGGAGGGGCGCTGGTTCTCGCCTACGACGGCGGCGGAGCTCATGACCTCCAAGTACCTCCGGCGAGCTCAGAAATGCTCCCAGGTGTCGCTCAAGTGCGTGTACCTGCAAGAAAAAGGTGATAGAGTCCAGGGCAAGATGCCTGGATTCCATGGAAGATGGAAAAGAGGTGCAAATTGATAGGGTGGCGCTCGGCCGGAGGTACGCTCTGGTAAGATGAGTTGGGTATGCGATTTGAACGATGAGACGCCTAATTGATAGGGGTTTTTGATCTAAAAGCTTTGGCGAACAGAATGCACGAAAAATAAGAGAGAACAAAGACCTCAAGGTCCTGGGGGCCCGAGTTGAAGATATCTCGATGGGGGTTGGTCGGAGGTGATGGAACGCCCTAATCCGCTCTGCTCCGCCTCCTGGAAGAGGTAATCCTGGAGCTGTCACCTCCAGGACTCGATTGAGATCGAAAGGGCATGAGAGGGACCTAGCATGGGGTTCACGTTTGAATGGAAGGTCGGGTGTTCAATATATTTGGTTTGACCTTGTGACTAGGGTGGTCCAAAGAACGAAGATTATCCATCGAGCAAATCTTTGATTCGCGACCCGAGATGACCCATGGGCGTGAATCACCAGTCAACGAGGAAGAAAAGTTGTGTAGATCACAACATCAAAGGGTGCAAGGTGCGCCCTCCAAAATCCTCGAAGATGGTCGAAACCGACATTTGACAAGAGCTACAGGACCTAGGGCAGACAGTTGACTAAGGTCAACTGCGACTGCCCCCTGGTTGGTCCACGTGGACCAACTAGGAAAAACGTCCTAAAAAATTTCAAAATTCAATTAAAGATTGAAAATGATTTTATTAATTTTAGGTTGTAAAATAAAAAATATTTATTATTTTATGTTGTATTTTATTCTGATTTTTAATTATTTTATGAGGTATATTTTTACAAGTTTACTTTTATACCCTTTATAGGTATAATATCTATATATTTTATTCTTTTATTTTTATTTTGTGTATTTAATTTTATTATTTTTATTTAGTATTTATAAAATCCAGGAATACTTTTATACACACAAATATATTTCTGTTTTATTTTTCTGATGTGTTTTGTATATTAAATAAAATATAAATACATATTATACAGGTATAAGTATAGGTAGTATACCTATGTATCATATATACAAGTATCTTTATTTTGAGTTTTATTTAGGTTTTTACTCTTATTTTAATGTATAAATATATTATAAGTAATATGTACATAATTATAAAAATATAAAATTATAAAAATAATGAATAAAGAATAAATTGAATATTTTAATCTATACAACTATACTACAAGATTCCAAAACTCAACTTTCAAATCGTAACTCTGAAAAATACGAAACCACCTCCATTAAAAAGATTATTTTATGCTATATACAATTAAAGGTGAGTTTGGTATATTTCGAGTTTTTATTTGTAAGATATAGGTCTGGAAATTTGGAGTTCTGAAATATTAATTAGATCATATCTTTTTATATGTACAATATTTTTCAGTGAAATCAATTTTGTATTTTTATTTATTAAATTATCTACAACTTTCATGTTCAAATTTTCTTTATTTGAGGTATAAAAAGTGGAACCAAAAATAGGTCCCAAAATGAATAAAGAGTGCATTAAAAAGAATAGGTATTTTGAATGTATTTTGACCCTTATCTCCCCCTACTTTATTCCTTGTCGACCTATTCATCAAGATGCCTAGGTCTCGGGGTTTTGGGTCATAAAATATTTACGATATTTTATTCTTTTTCTTTTATTTTATTTATTCTATAATTTTCGCTTTAATTACAGTATTTTATACACTATTTGGATGCACATGCATGAATGCTAAGATGATAGATTTAAGGGTATTTACACGCATTTGATAGGGTTTTTGATGCCAAAATGATAGAATAAAGATGATGAAATGTGGCTTCATCATCCCCCTATACTTTACCTTTGCTAGTCCCTGGCAAACACTTATGCAATAAGTACAGAAAGAAAAAGAAAGAAAAGAAAAAGAAGAAAGTGGATTAGATTTGATCATCAAACTTGTCTTCACAAAATCAAAGTTTAGAGCTTAAGTCGGACCTTTGAAATTTTAGTGCGGGCGGAACCTTAATGAGAACCAGATTTGAAATCCAACAGTCCCTGAGAATCCCAAAACTCTGCTCAAGTCTCCTCAATAGCCAGGTCAGAAATACTTCAACTCATACGCAAACCCTTACGACTATGAATCTGACTCGTAGAGTGTAAGTGATGGTGGCTCTCCCCAACTGAAATGTCAGAGACTGACTTCTCCAATATGACAACCCAATGATTCCCCAATCCAACAACTCATCCCTCAAGGAGCATGGTATTCCCTTCTAAGTTCAAGTGACAACCGACCTAAGAGGAGGGGGTGAAGAGAAGAATGAACGGTAGCCAGTGTAGCTACCTATCCTAGGATGCAAGACCGGTGTAGTCAAGTCATCCCGCTGCAGGCTCACATGATTTGACTTTGAAGCTCAAGCTTTCTTATTTGACTTTACAACATATGTACACTCCGGCAGGCATTTTTATTTTTGTACAGGCCTGTCCACTTTTTGTAGTTTTTGCTTTTGCATTTTTTTGAATACTATATACATCAGCATTTACATAGGGATTTTTCCCTCTTGAACCAGTAGACTATCCCTCTTTTGAAGCTTTATGGCAACCCACAATCTCCTATCCTCGAAACTCATCATTACTGGACGAGTTGGGGCGCACTTCCCTCCCTAGAGGAGGACAAGTGTTTCCACATGTGTGCGTCTCATACCGGCAAATCCAACCTCCTCATCACTCCAACTGAGTTGAGCCATGTGAAAGGTGCAGATGTCCAAGTTAGGTCATTATCAACAAGAGTCGTGCGTGTGCTCCGAAATACTCTACTTAGGCAGTCAAGAATCCATTGAACCAAGTCCCGTGATCCTCAAAGAATTAAGTCAACTTGACCTGAAGTACTTCGAACCCAGTTCCTATAAGGTTCCTGTTAATTAGGTATATTTAAGGTCCAACCAAGATCCAATCTTTGGATTTTACTTAGACTCGTTCAACTATCGAACTCAATCCGAAAAATGCTAATGCTATGCAATGCTATGCAGAAAATATTTTTGTGATGCAATTTTCACGAGTTTTGAACTTTTTATGGGTTTTTGAAAAGATGATGCATATGCATTTTTTAGATTTTTGAAAAGATTTTTCAATTGTTTTTGGATTTTAATTTTACAAATGTTTTTGGGATTTTTGAAAACAAAAAGATTTTTGGCTAAAAACAAGGTTAAAATATTTACACGGGAGATCTTGTATATACAAGAAGTGGGTTTTAAGAATTTACAGGGTAAGTGGTAAATTTTATACATATATATAGTTAATTTTAGGTGCGATGTACGTATTCCTCAAACTTATTTGACACAGGTTTTTCAAACAATTTTGAAAACTAGAGTCCAAAATAATTTTTACAAATAATTTTTACAAACATGTACACATATTTGAAAATCATTTTGCAAAGGTTTTCCAAACAGTATGTATAGATTTTTCAAATAGTTTTGCAACCATTTTCAAGCCATTTGCAAATCATTTTTCAAACATTTTATTTCACACAAAGAAAATATTTTTACAATCAAAATGTTTTTACAAAGGTTGAAAACATGTCACAAAACGTTTTACAAATAGTTTTCAAAAGATTTTTCACAAGGATTATCAAACTATTTTTCAAACATTTTGCAAAAAATATTTTCACTTGATTTATTAATCGGTGTATACAAAAAGAATTTGAGGAATGTTCACATCTTTATATTAAGGTTTTTAATAAATTTAATAAGTATCATTAGCCATATTATTAAGAAAAATACGAGCGTACGAGTTATGGCTAAAGTATATACATAGTATATACGACCCCCCTATACTTAGCTTGAGCTATGTCCTCATAGATTGGAGAGAAAAGAGGAGACATAACTCGTACTAAGTATAGAAAAGTCTAAAGAATAAATAACTGAACCAATGAGAAGTTGACTGTCCCCCCTATACTTATGATCAAATAATCCTTAGTATAGCAGACTGTACACAAAGCAGGGAGGGTCAAGGGTGGGAATGAACAGATCGTACTCAGATTGTCTCCCCCTATACTTAGGGTAAGATACCCCTAAGTATAGACAAGAAGAGGAGACAATGGAGAGGATCGAACAGAGTAGAATCACTCGGGGTGCACACCCCCTATACTTAGGACAAAGTACGTCCTAAGTATAGAAAACTGTCTACAAGGGGGGACACCTTTCTGATAGATACGGAAGATAGAATAGAAAAAGAAGAAAAGAAGAAAAGATATCAACAGATGGATCTATACAACGGAAGATGGAAGTGATAACCATGTACGAGATGCAAATGATCGGAGTCAAGGAACACATCTCATACTAGAAGAATGGGGGCAACGTCAACGGTCGGCGGATCATGATCTAGATATAGCTTCAGGCGCTGACTGTTGACACGGAAGGTAGAGGAAGATGATGGTTCAGATATGTCAATACTACCATTGTCATGTACCTTACTGACCACACAAGGACCTTTCCACTTGCTCTGTAATTTCCCTGGAAATAATTGAAGGATATTGTGAATCTTTAAGCGCATCACGGAAGCATGTCGATCGCATCGTATGCAATCGGAGCAACTAGTTGTACTAGATGTTAGATGCAGCGGAAATTAAAATTTTTAACTTTAAAGATGAAACCACATGATCACGAGAACATTTCTCGGATCATTTCATCAAGCCACAAAGTATAAGGAATACCTCTTGAAGCGTGGTTGTGATCGCGAGATCCCAAAGTAGAGATCATCCTGTCTCAAGTCCGACCCACGGAGAATGCACTTGCAGGAACGATGATGAGTCGCGTCCTTCCCGCAATCCTTTGACGAAGATCCAAGCATCGAAGCGAAGCCAAAATGCTCTCCTTACTAATACACAAAGTGGACGGCCACTTGAATATTAGGGAGAGCCCACACGAAAATGAGAGAGAGAGTAGAGTTCTTCAACTCTAGATGATGTTGTAACTTGGAAGGCTACCCTAGCCCTCCTTTTATACTAGTTTGGGATCCAATGGATCTCAATCCATGGGACACATGAATCCAACGGCTATGCTTGGTCCATGTTAAATCAATGGCTATGATTGTTGTTGGTTAAAACCAACAACATTAATTTAAGTTAAAAATGTTGCAACATTATCAACATAATTTAATTTAACATAAACTAATTAAGAGATAATGTGATAATTAAAATGGAGTCAACCAACCACCCCTAGAATTAGGGGGCATCACCCATGAACAATTCATGGGTGACGCCACCGATGAATGGTGGTTATTGGCTCCCTTTTATTTATCTTATTATTCCTTAATTAATCAAAAATATTCACCAAATTAATTCCAAATTAATTTGTGAATATTTCAATCATGCCATTGAATATTATGTGAATCATATTCACAACCCAAACTAATTAGTAAATTGCATTTCCAATTCATTAGTAAATGTGAATCCAATCCACATTATTAATTAACAAATGCTATTTACATAAATTCTCTCTCTTATATATGTATATTATAAATCATATTTATAATACACATATATCATGGATAGTGTTATCCGCATTCTCTTATTCCTTGGTAATTAAATCTTATTTAATTATCTTGGATAATCATTTTCATAATATGAATTATATTCATATTAAGTTTGATAATTAAATCTCATTTAATCATCAAGTCATTGCTTGGATATTTCATCAAATGAACTATTCTCGAACCCTTTCAAGAATAATGTGCTTTCTCCGCAGATACTTGGAGATAAGGACAGGGCGATTGTATTATTCCATGTATAGTGACTTAGATATTGAGATCTTATCTCAAATCCAGATCTTACGAACCTCCCACAGATGCTTGATTAAATCAAGACCGCAAATCCAATCTTCTTATTGAATCTGAATCCCATTCAGACCAATGTCCAACACTTGGACTAAGATCAGATTGCTTCTCTATTGAAAGGAGTCACTAAAATCCAGACCTGTTTCATCACTCCCTCGGAATGGAAGCGTCATGGATATACAATCGTTTATGATCACATCACCCTTCAGGTATTCCCAATACCTGTACATACTGAATACTGGAAGACCCATGATCAACCTGAAGATCAAGATCAATTTTACACTGTCTTCTTCAGGGTTTAATCATTAAGTTTCTCAATCTTGGTCATTGGGATTTGGTATCGATCATATGCTTTCCCAAAGCATATATCATACCTTCAAATTCATGTCATGCTTCCAAAGCACGACGACCATGCATGGAATTTGATCGGTCCCAATACCTCATGAGTGAGCTCATGTCATCCGGTTCACAAGTGAACCTGTATGATCCCTTTAAGAGATCATATTGCTCATATACCCTTATATGCACACCAGCTCGCCGGTGTATAGACCTTGGTTAGGTCATCAACCTATTGGTATGCCAAATGTACATACTCAGATACATAACAATACATCTGTCTCTGGTCAGAGGATGCGTGCCTATGCTGTGAAAGCATTCAACATAGGACTTAAGTTATCTCGATCTCGTTAAGTCAACCCATTGACTTAACTAATCCGACACCTCCGAATCACTATTCCCATGCAGAGGACCTGCATCAAGAGGTCGGTCAGATATCAGCCTATGTGAGAAAGGATTGCCATCTCCTACTCAGGCTGGAGATCTCCACTTGATAATCATTTGACGGTGCTTGATGAGTCCTCTATCTAACTCCTTAGATATTCATCCAAACACCAGCCTCTATGATTCATTTAATGAATCAACTGCTATATGATCATCAAGCTGGCCATGGTACATATCCCTAATTGTACAGAGGGACCTTATATTGCATTCATTCATATAATTTCAGAAAGGGAGTGAAAACATCAATAACTTTTATTGAGAAACATAAATATTACAATAACATTTATTGTAAGAATGGTTCGCCCAGGGCTCACAAGTCTAACAATCTCCCACTAGCCCTCAGAACCATTCAGGTACAATACGCAAACCCATACTCATTACATGCTGGTCAAAAACCTTCTGTGTTAGAGGTTTGGTAAGAGGATCAGCAATGTTGTCGGCAGAGGCCACCTTGGTGATGATGATATCACCACGCTTTTGAATCTCCCGAATGTTGTGGTATTTCCTTTCCACGTGCTTGCTCTTCTGATGGCACCTGGGTTCCTTTGCTTGGGCAATGGCTCCAGTGTTATCGCAGAGTAACGGGACGGGAGTATCGGAGGAAACTGCGCCAAGCTCCAAGATGAACTTGCGCAACCACACCGCCTCCTTTGCAGCATCCGATGCGGCAATGTATTCAGCTTCTGTTGTTGAATCCGCCGTAGTGTCCTGCTTCTTGCTTCTCCAGCTCACAGCACCACCGTTCAACAGGAATACAAACTCTGATGTCGACTTTAGATCATCAATATCTGACTGGAAGTCTGAATCTGTATATCCCAAGACTTGGAGATCACCATCCCCATAGACCAAGATGTAATCTTGCATCCGTCTTAGATATTTGAATATGTTCTTTACTGCATTCCAGTGTTTTTCTCCATAGCAGGATTGGTAACGACTTACCACTCCCACTGCATGGCAGATGTCTGGCCTAGTACACATCATAGCATACATCAAGCTTCCTACGGCTGATGCATAAGGGCATCCAGCCATGGCCTTCTTTTCCTCAACACTTTGAGGAGCCATCCCTTTGGACAAATGGATTCCATGTCCTAAGGGGAGGAATCCTTTCTTCGAACTATCCATACAGAATCGTTCAAGAATCTTCTTGATGTATCCATGTTGTGATAATCCCAATATTCTCTTTTGTCGGTTTCTGAACAACTTCAGGCCTAAGATGTAAGAGGCTTCTCCAAGATCTTTCATCTCGAAGGTATGGGATAGCCAAATCTTCACACTGGTCATCATTCCTATATCATTCCTAATGATAAGGATATCATCTACGTAAAGCACGATGAACACAATGACGCTCCCACTAAGCTTCTTGTATACACAAGGTTCATCAGGATTTTGCACAAAATCATAACTCTTTATGGTTTCGTCAAATATGATGTTCCAGCTACGAGAAGCTTGTTTGAGCCCATAGATGGATTTCTTCAGCTTACATACTTTATCGTCCTCAGCTATGAAGCCCTGGGGCTGCTCCATATAGATATCCTCCTCGAGGTATCCATTGAGGAATGTCGTCTTGACGTCCATCTGTCAGATGTCGTAGTCAAGATATGAAGCTATAGCTAGCAATGTCCTGATGGACTTAAGCATGGCCACAGGAGAGAATGTCTCATCGTAGTCGACACCTTCTCTCTGTGTGTAGCCCTTGGCTACGAGCCGTGCCTTGAAAGTCTCTACTTTCCCATCAGGTCCCCTCATTCTCTTGAAGATCCATTTACACCCAATGGGTTTTACCCCTCTAGGTGGACCCTCTAGGGTCCATACACCATTCTTATGCATGGAGTCAATCTCTGACTTCATTGCTAGCATCCATCTATCCATGTCATGATCCGCAAGTGCTTCATCATATGAAGAAGGCTCATTGTCAGTCTCACCTGACACATGTAATCCATACCTTTCAGGTGGTGCAACCACCCTCGAACTCCTTTGAAGAGGTATGGGTGTTTCATCTTCATTTATCTCTTCAGTTTCTGGTTCAGGAATCTCAGAATCCTCAGGGGATTCAATGAGTTCCTCCACTTCATTTCTATCTTTACCTTTAAGGAAATCATCCTCCAAAAATTTCATATCCCTAGAGACAAAAACCTTTTGGGTCTCAGGGTCATAAAGCTGAAATCCAATACCATCTTTAACATACCCAATGAAGTAGCACTCATGAGTGCGAGATTCTAGCTTACTTGCATCCACGTTCTTCGCATGAACCAAGCATCCCCAAACCCTCAAGTGTTTAACACTAGGCTTGGTACCATACCAGAGCTCATGAGGAGTCTTTGGTATAGACTTGCTAGGAATCTTGTTCAGGATGTAAATTGCAGTCTCTACTGCATATCCCCAGAAACTAAGAGGTAAATGTGCTTTGCTCACCATTGAACGGACCATGTCCATGATGGTCCTGTTGCGTCTTTCAGCAACACCATTAAGTTGGGGAGTTCCAGGAGGAGTGAGATTGGAGACAATTCCATTCTCTTTAAGGTATTCCTTGAATTCATCTGAGAGGTACTCACCACCTCGGTCAGACCGAATTCGTTTGATCTTCCTATCGATTTGGTTCTCAACCAAAGCCTTAAACTCTTTGAACTTTTCAAAGGTTTCAGATTTATGGCGTAGTAGGAAGATAAACCCGTATCGCGAATGGTCATCAATAAATGTCAAATAATATCGATATCCATTTCTAGTCGCGGTACTGAAGGGACCACATACATCAGTATGTATTAGGTCAAGAATACCTTCACATCTCGTAACCTTGTTACGAAAAGGTGTTCTGGTCATTTTACCTCGAATGCAGTGTTCGCATGTAGGTAAAGATTTAACCTGTAGAAAATCTAAAGGTCCATCCTTTATCAATCTATTGATCCTATCAACAGATAAATGACCAATCCTGTTTGAATGATTTCCATCCAGTTTGAATGATTTCCGTCCTCCCTGGATCTCTTGGGGTTTTCATTATTAGTGGTAGTAACATTCATGACACATTCATCAATGCACAATTCATAGAGTCCACCAAAAGTCAAAATACCATCCGCAATATATTTATCATAACGGTTTATGATTAATTTATTACAGAAAATGAAGGAATATCCATTTCTAACTAACTTAGATACAGATATTAAATTCTTCCTGACTTCAGGTACATAAAGACACTCTTTAAGCATTAGGACTCGACCACTAGATAATGATAGTCTGCACGTCCCGATGGCGACTGCTGCAACACTTGCATCAGATCCCATCTGGATAACTATCTCCCCATGCTCCAGATTCCTAATTTCCTGAAACAAATGCAACGAATTGCATACATGAACAGAAGCACCAGAATCTACAACCCAACTTCCTTCTCGTCCAACGAGAAAGCTGGTTTCAATGATGAAAGTAGATTTCATACCTGCTGGGGCTTTACCTTTGTCAATGGACTTCAGGTAATCTGGGCAGTTACGCCGCCAGTGCCCCGGCTTCTTGCAGTGGTAACAGACATCGGTCTTTTTCGATGTCATCAGTGTGAAAGCACTAGAAGATGAACCAACTCCTTGATTCTTCTTCTTTCTCTTCGAGGTTGGGCCCTTCTGAGAACCTTGCTTCCGCCCGCGCTTTCCTCTCACCTGTGCAACCATTGCACTAGCAGAGGGGCCGTCCTTTTTTATGACGTCTTCTGTAGACTTCAATGCAACTAACAACCCAGCGTTTGTGAAGTCACCTTTGTTCATGTGGTAAGACACACCAAAGTTGTTGAAAGACTTAGGGAGTGACAGGAGAATGAAATCATCTTGTATTTCAGAATCCAAGTAGGCTCCCAGGGTTTCCAGCTCAGAGAGGTACCCAAACATTTTGAGTACATGTTCTCTGACAGAGGTCCCTTCCTGCATCTTGCAGCGAATAAGCTCTTTCATTACATTATAACGCTGTGTGCGGTTTATGTCATCGAACATTTCTTTCAGATTCAGCATAATCTCTTGGCAATTGTTCATTTCCACATGTTGCTTCTGAAGCACATTGGACAATGACCCAAGGATGTAACACCTTGCCAGATTATGGTCTTCATCATATTTATCATTATATGATTTATCTTCATCAGTCACAGGGTTTGCTATCTTGTCCTTGCTAAGCACGTAGGAGATGTGCTCTGCAGAGAGAACAAGATCCAAATTTTGGATCCAATCCGAATAATTTGGTCCGGTCAACTGGTTGACCTCCAGAAGCCTGCAAAGTGGGTTCATGGACTTCATTTTCTGAAATTAAGAATGCACTATATTAGAATATATATAAATATATATTCATTTTAAGAATAATTTGATTAATGTATTTTAAATCAAATTTGTCTTGCTAGGTCAACTTTGAAAGATTATTCCCTAATTGTCTTTCAAAATAAGAGATATACTTACCGCTATATCTCAAGCAAGATCTGGGATCTCCTTTCCTATCTTTGTCACATCCCAATAATATGAGAACTTGCAACTCCGATAAAAAGAAGCGGGAACTCATTCCGCCTTTTGCAAGTCCAACTTGCATTCCCAATTCGGTCTTTAACACCCGGGCCCACCACCCCTAAGATGATGTTGACCCGTTGTTAATTGAACCAACCGTCAACATGATTAGCACTCACTATGCGCAATCCAATATCGCCCTAATAATATGAGGACTCGATATTGGGGTCACTACGCATACGACCTTACTCTTTCGAGAAGCAAAGAGCCCGATCCAGATGCGCTTGCATACAGGTGCTGTCACTTCGGACAGGCGTCTCCTACATACAATCCCTGGCGACGGAAACCCTTTGCCATGACGGGATACCATGGATGTCACTTATGTGATCCTCCACCTCGTATTCAAATTTTATAATTAATTATCATGAATCACATTCACATAATTAATTCTTCCAAGGGAAATACACATCTATTCAAAATAGAGTGTTCATTGGATATAATTAATTTAATCATATTAAATTAACCATTAATCCAATCATCAACAAACATGTCTTTTACTTGAATAGTAGGTATATTCTCAAAATACATATTATTCGAATTTTAATAATTAGAAAAATACACATTTCTCCGGCATTATACAATCCCTACCCGCTGTCATGGCCAGTACCGACGAGAGTGGGACGGACCACATACGTTGCAACCCGCGACCCCAATGCTCTCCGACTAGGCACCACGTCCGCCTCGGGAAAGGATAATACCAGATAGATCATCATGTACTTTGAGATGCTCATCGGCTTTTTCAACCAAAATTATACCATATAATATACATCAAAACATTTTTGATTATATTATAAGGAGATTTGCTAGACAAATCCCCAATCCTATTCAAGCAAGAGGGTTTTTCATGTAAATGTTGTCCTACAACTATTGTAGGATAAACTATGATTTTTATGAAAGCAATGTTTGTTGATGAACCAATGATCAAGATCTAATATCTCATCATTGTGGTTTAGGCAAGTGTCATTCAATGAAATAATTATTTCTTTAGATATTTCACAAATATTTATCACTAATTATTCCAGAAAATTAACAATTAATTTTCATCATGATAATTGAATGACATATCACAAGGTTCAAGATCAAAAATGTTAATTTCCAACAGTGACCCCCAATCACTAAAATTATTTTATCTTGATCAATTTAAATCCACAAAATGCAAACTCAGTTTCCAAAGATTGCATATTTGATTTATTAAAGAACCCAAGTGATAATTCATGCATTTCGAGGCGGATTAAAACCGTAATTATCTCACTAATCATGTTTAAATCCGCAGTTCCCGCAACAGTGAATATAGTCATATTCAAAAAGCCATATCTTGAGCAAATAAAGTCCAAATTTAGTAAACTCAAGACCTATGGTTTCCTTGTTTAATGGGGAACAAAATCCAATTGAAAAATTTGTGTTTAAACATATTAAACAGTACAGAAAAATTCAATTAGACAGAGGTGCGAAAATTGAAATGCAGTAAAATTTTCGCAACCCTTTCAAGAACCAAATCGTCTAAGGTTCATGGATCATATCCAAACCCTTATTCAACCTGGATCTGATACCACTTGAAGGATATTGTGAATCCTTAAGTGCATCACGGAAGCGTTTCGATCGCATCGTATGCAATCGGAGCAACTAGTCGTACTAGATGCTAAATGCAGCGGAAATTAAAATTTTTAACTTTAAAGATGAAACCACATGATCACAAGAACATTTCTCAGATCGTTTCATCAAACCACAAAGTATAAGGAATACGTCTTGAAGCATGGTTGTGATCGCGAGATCCCAAAGTAGAGATCCTCCTGTCTCAAGTCCGACCCACGGAGAATGCACTTGCGGGCACGATGATGAGTCGCGTCCTTCCCGCAATCCTTTGACGAAGATCCAAGCATCGAAGCGAAGCCAAAATGCTCTCCTTACTAATACACAAAGTGGACGGCCACTTGAATATTAGGGAGAGCCCACACGAGAATGAGAGAGAGAGAGAGAGAGCAGAGTTCTTCAACTCTAGATGATGTTGTAACTTGGAAGGCTACCCTAGCCCTCCTTTTATACTAGTTTGGGATCCAATGGATCTCAATCCATGGGACACATGGATCCAACGGCTATGCTTGGTCCATGCTAAATCAATGGCTATGATTGTTTTTGGTTAAAACCAACAACATTAATTTAAATTAAAAATGTTGCAACATTATCAACATAATTTAATTTAACATTAACTAATTAAGAGATAATGTGATAATTAAAATGGAGTCAACCAACCACCCCTAGAATTAGGGGGCGTCACCCATGAATTGTTCATGGGTTACACCACCTATGAATGGTGGTTATTGGCTACCTTTTATTTATCTTATTATTCCTTAATTAATCAAAAATATTCACCAAATTAATTCCAAATTAATTTGTGAATATTTCAATCATGCCATTGAATATTATGTGAATCATATTCACAACCCAAACTAAATAGTAAATTGCATTTGCAATTAATTAATAAATGTTAATCCAATCCACATTATTAATTAACAAATGCTATTTACATAAATTCTCTCTCTTATATATGTATATTATAAATCATATTTATAATACACATATATCATGGATAGTGTTATCCGCATTCTCTTATTCCTTGATAATTAAATCTTATTTAATTATCTTGGATAATCATTTTCATAATATGAATTATATTCATATTAAGTTTGATAATTAAATCTCATTTAATCATCAAGTCATTGCTTGGATATTTCATCAAATGAATTATTCTCGAACCCTTTCAAGAATAATGTGCTTTCTCCGCAGATACTTGGAGATAAGGACAGGGCGATTGTATTATTCCATGTATAGTGACTTGGATATTGAGATCTTATATCAAATCCAGATCTTACGAACCTCCCACAGATGCTTGATTAAATCAAGACCGCAAATCCAATCTTCTTATTGAATCTGAATCCCATTCAGACCAATGTCCAACACTTGGACTAAGATTAGATTGCTTCTCTACTGAAAGGAGTCACTAAAATCCAGACCTGCTTCATCACTCCCTCGGAATGGAAGCGTCATGGATATACAATCGTTTATGATCAGATCACCCTTCAGGTATTCCCAATACCTGTCCATCCTGCATACTGGAAGACCCATGATCAACCTGAAGATCAAGATCTTTTTTACACTGTCTTCTTCAGGGTTTAATCATTAAGTTTCTCAATCTTGGTCATTGGTATTTGGTATCGATCATATGCTTTCCCAAAGCATATATCATACCTTCAAATTCTTGTCATGCTTCCAAAGCACGACGACCATGCATGGTGTTTGATCGGTCCCAATACCTCATGAGTGAGCTCATGTCTTCCGGTTCACAAGTGAACCTGTATGATCCCTTTGAGAGATCATATTGCTCATATACCCTTATATACACACCAGCTCGCCGGTGTATAGACCTTGGTTAGGTCATCAACCTATTGGTCTGCCAAATGTACATACTCAGATATATAGCAATACATCTGTCTCCGGTCAGAGGATGCATGCCTATGCTGTGACAGCATTCAACATAGGACTTAAGTTATCTCGATCTCGTTAAGTCAACCCATTGACTTAACTAATCCGACACCTCCGAATCACTATTCCCATGCAGAGGACCTGCATCGAGAGGTCGGTGAGATATCAGCTTATGTGAGAAAGGATTGCCATCTCCTACTCAGGCTGGAGATCTCCACTTGATAATCATTTGACGGTGCTTGATGAGTCCTCTATCTAACTCCTTAGATATTCATCCAAACACCAGCCTCTATGATTCATTAAATGAATCAACAGCTATATGATCATCAAGCTGGCCATGGTATATAGCCCTAATTGTACAGAGGGACCTTACAGTGCATTCATTCATATAATTTCAGAAAGGGAGTGAAAACATCAATAACTTTTATTGATAAACATAAATATTACAATAACATTTATTGTAAGAATGGTTCGCCCAGGGCTCACAAGTCTAACAATAATTTCAGCCTGGAATCAAACAACCACATTCGCTGATCTGGCTCAAACTGTTTATGGCTAATATGGTAATCGTGCCATGTCTTTACTTTCTCCTTGTATTGTAGGCTGCTAGAAAAGGATGTATCTCTCAACTCCTCCAGGGATGCCAACTCTGCTCTTCTCTTTTTTCCTATACTCTCAGGATCTAAAAGTATCTCAGTCACTGGCCAAAATGATTTGTGCTTGATCTCCACTGGCAAATGGCACGACTTGCCATAGACGAGACGAAAGGGAGATGTCCCTAATGGATTTTTGAAGGACGTCCGATAGGCCCACAAGACCGGGTCCAAAAGCTGCAACCAATCCTTTCGGTCTGGGAGGACAACCTTCTGCAGGATAGTCTTTATCTCCCGATTCGATACTTCGACAAGACCATTAGTCTGAGGGTGATAGGCGTAGCAACACGGTGGTCAATGTCGAACTCGTCTGCAAGGGCCCTGACTTTATCATTGATAAAATGAGACCCCCCATCTGAAATCAGAACTCTAGGCACTCCGAATCGTGAAATGATATTTTTCCTCAAGAATTTACACACGGTTTTAGCATCTGCGGCTCGGGTGGGGATGGCCTCAACCCAACGGCTGACATAATCTACAGCAAGCAAAATGTGTTCGAATCCCTGACTCTTAGGAAATGGGCCCATGAAATCAATCCCCCATGCATCAAAAACCTCACAAAAGAGAATGGGCTGCATGGGCATCATGTCTCTCTGTCCGCAGGTACCCATCTTCTGACAGTCAGTACATCTCTTCACGAACTCATCTGAATCCTTGAAGAGAGTGGGCCACCAAAGGCCGGATTGAAGCACCTTCTATGCTATCCTTCTCCCAAAATGATGTCCTCATGCCTCAAGCTTGTGGCAATAGGTGAGGACGCTATGCTGCTCTTCTTGAGGAATGCACCTCCTCCAGAGCTATCCCCTCCATCATGATAAAGGACGGGATCCTCCCAATGGTAAAACTTGGCCTTAGCTAGGAAGATCTCAAGTTTCTGCCTGGGCCAACCCTAAGGGACCGTCTTGACAACAAGATAGTTTACAAAGTCAGCATACCATGGGAGCGAGGAGACAACCAAGATTGCCTCATCTGGGAATATCTCTGTGATAGGTGTGCTGGGCTCAGATTCCTCAAGGTTCTCTAAGCGGGATAGATGATCCGCCACCACATTTTTAACTCCAGGCTTATCCTTAATCTTAATATCAAACTCCTGGAGCAGAAGGATCCATCTGGTGAGACAAGCTTTGGCGTCCTTCTTGGCTATTAAGTATCGGATGGCGTGTGATCTGTGTAGATTGTCACTCTAGATCCGAGAATATATGATCTGTACTTATCCAAAGCAAAGACTACGGCCAGCATCTCTTTCTCAGTCACAGTATAATTCCGCTGAGCAGCATCCAAAGTCCGGCTGGCGTAGTGAATGGTAAATGACAATCCATCCCTCCTCTGTCCAAGCACAGCCCCTACGACAAAATCAGAAGCATCCGACATGATCTCAAATGGGAGAGACCAATCGGGTGGCTGAAGGACAGGAGCCGAAACAACCATATTCTTTAGAGTCTCAAAAGACAAAAGACACTTATCATCTACAATGAACTCAGTGTCTTTCGTCAGTAAATCAGTAAGCAGTCGGGCAATACGACTGAAGTCCTGAATGAATCGTCAGTAGAAACCGACATGCCCCAGAAAAGATCGCAATTGACGCAGATTAGACGGTGGATTGAGTTTTCTAATGATATCCACCTTGGACGGATCGACCTCCATGCCCCTGTTGGAGATGATATGACCAAGGACCATCCCTTTAGTCACCATGAAGTGACTCTTCTCCCAAGATAATATAAGGTTGACCTCAATGCAGCACTGAAGCACACGGTCAAGGAAATCAAGACAAGCATCAAAGCCATCGCCATAGACCGAGAAGTCATCCATGAAGCCCTCTAAGCAATAACCCACCATGTCCGAGAAAATGGACAACATGCACCTTTGGAATATCGCTGGAGCGTTACATAGATCAAATGGCATCTGTCTGAAAGCATAAGTCCCAAACGGACATGTGAATGTCATTTTCTCCTGGTCTTCGGGCGCAATGGACACTTCATTATATCCGGAGTACCCGTCAAGAAAACAGTAATGACTTTTCCCAGCTAGCCTCTCGATAATTGATCAATGAATGGCAGTGGGAAATGATCCTTCTCGTTGGTCTCATTCAAACGTCTGTGGTCCACACAGACCCTCCAAGAAGTAGGTACGCGGGTAGCAATCTCCTCTCCAGACTCATTCACAACTGTAGTGATACCCGTCTTCTTGGGTACCACATGTAATGGACTAACCCACTTGTAGTCGGAGATGGGGTAGATAAAATCGGCGCTCCACCACTTCGACATTTCTTTCATGACCACATCTCGAAGATTGGGGTTCAGCCGTCGCTGGAACTCACGCGACGACCTAGCATTCTCCTCAAGATAGATGTGGTGGGAGCACAGAGCCGGACTAATCCCCTAGAGATCAGCTATACTCCATCCTATCGCCTTGCGGTTTCTTTCAAGAACCTCCATGAGACGAGATTCTTGTTGTCCAGTCAAACCTGCTGAGATAATGACTGGGTGCATATCTGGCTCACCCACAAGGAATCTATATTTCAGCGACTGCGATAGAGGTTTCAGTTTGGACAACTGGGAGGTGGCAGATCTGGCTTCTGATAAGTCTGTGTAAAAGCTACCAGGTCTGCATGGGAGAACTCTCGCTCTGCATGAATATCTGACGAAGGGAGCACTGCTGAATCTTCAATAAACTGTACTGGCTCATACTCCGTCCTAATTGTCGGCTCAGAAGGAATCAGACATGGCAAATAGTCATCAAAATCATCCCAATCAATGTCTGAATCCGAGGGATCTTAATTGGAAGAACAAGATTGAAAATCATCGGCACCCCTCGTCTCAACACTGTCAGCAACAAAAGTATCCTTGTCCAGGTGTGTGCTCTCCAGGCTCTCAACTGCCATAAGCTGTAAAGAAGGTGAATCTGTAGGCAAGGCGAGGTTCTATGCTACAGGATCTGTCCAATTGGATTCGTCATTTGTCATCACAAAGTCACACTCCTGGTGGATGTCTAGCTCTTCCTCTGTCATCTGCGCGGCCTCGCTGGACTGCTCTGAGCATTGTAACTCTCTCGCTCTGGTCTCCTCGATCGGCTCTATTTGTATGGTTTCTCCCTCTACACGAAAACACACCTTCCCGCTATCATGATCGGTCACCGCCTTGGTTGTGGCCAAGAATGGACGTCCAGTATGATGGAGGCATCGGTTACCGAATCAAAGATCTCCATGTCCAACACAACGAAGTCCATGGGGAATTTCAGGCCCTGAATGGTAACGACCACATCTTTCAATAACCCCTTCGGCCTCTTAGCCGACCTGTTAGCAAACTGAAGGACTGTCCTGCTCCTAAGAAGAGGACCAAACTCGAATCGGTCGAGTAAGGTTGCCGGAAGAAGGTTAATCGAAGAGTCGCTGCCTAATAGAGTACGATCAAACTGCTGCTCTTGAATCTCGCATCTGACATAGTGAGCTCCTGCATCTGGTTACTTGGCTGGCAGCTTGTTCTGAATGGTGCAGCAAGTGGAATGGGTAAGCACATGGATCTGATCTCTGTGGTTCCTCATCTTCCTGCGGATGGTAGTCTTCTCTTTCAAATTCTTTTTGAAGAGGGGGATGTGCTCAAGGGCTTCTTGTAGAGTCAGCTGAATGTGGAATCTATCAATCATCTGGTTGCTGAACTCTACTGCTGGTTCTTTTTTGGATTTTCTCTTTTATTCCCCTTCGCCAAGCGGAGTGCTTCAGGGAAGGGGATAGTAGGGGCCTCCTCAGATGAGGACTAGGACTAGGTTCCTGTGCCCGTGAAGGAATGGAATCCATACAATCATCATCATGCAACACATATGGATCTGGAGTATACACAGAAGCCTTTCCTTTATTCATATTTTTGTTCTTTTTCTTGTTACCATAGTCCTGAGATACAAAAGGTGGTAACACCGCAGATGGAAGCTCAACAAAAGTAGAGTGGTGGCCTCAGTACCACCACCGGCACCTGTCTTCGCAGCATCAGCACCGCGCTCTGGCATATCATCAAAAATGGTGGCTTCAGCACCACCGTCTGCATCTGGTATCACGACGGCCTCAGTACCTTCATCGGGATCTCCATCCTTGGTGGCTTCAGCACCACCGTCATCAACATCAACATCAGCGGCATCAGCACCGCTACTCTGCTTGTCTGGCGCTCCTGATTCTACATGTGGCTGTCACTCAGATGAGGCACCGCCGGCTGGCATCCTACCGCTCCTAGTAGTCACAAAATCAGCATCATACAAAGAAGAAGACATGTCACTCAAATAATCACTAGGTGAGGTATCCTCTGTGAACTGTACTTGCTCAGACTTTCTTTTCAGACTGTTTGGATTTGGTTCAATCTGAGCTGGTATGGTGGCTTTGACCTTGATCAAATCCCTCACCTCCTGCCGGAACTCATCCATGTCTTGCCGGTAGGATTCCCGATGTTCAGAGAGTAGTCGGGCGAGGTCATCTAATGCGGGGTTCTCAAAGGTAGATGCCTGAGAATCGGATGTAATCCCCTGCTGGAAATGAGGCTGTTGCTGCTGATATTGGGGAGGATGAGAATATGACTGTTGAGGCGGCTGACGCTGCCTCCACTACTGTCCCTGGTAGGCGGGACAAGGACCATTCTGGTTCTGCTGCTAGGCATATTGGGGCTGCTGCTGTTGTGGCTGGCTGTTCTGATATCTTTGAGCGGGAGACTGCTGCTGGGATGAGGAGCCACCATTACCCCATCGGAATCCGGGGTAATCACGACGAATCTCGGGCTGAGGGTACCGGTCGTACCAAGTCCCGTTGACTTCCATCAATGGGTCCTGCTCAAAGGATGGTGGTGGCAGAACTGCCAGTGGCTGATCCGGCTGATAGACCACCATCTGAGTGTCCTAAGATGGTGGCTGCGAAGGGTAATCCGATAGCTGCGGCACCGGCTCTTCCTGGATATGGTTGACCTGGCGGTGGGAGGTAGAGGGTTGGGTAGAGTTGCTACCACTCGAATCGGCCCGTGACCTGGGAGGCTGCTGAGTATATGTCTGTGCCTCATGAATGCAGAGAATTTGAGTCTTCAGGTCACTCATGGTTTTGGTGAGCAGGTCCATCTGGGCTAGACCTTGGTTCTACTTCTTCTTGAGGATATCCATGCTATCCAACTTCTCACTTATGATTCCCATGTCGGCTGCGGCGGATTCGGCTTGGGCTGCGGCTACCGACGGAGTGTTGGGACCGGCATCAATGCGGGCGATCCTATGAAATGATCCTCCTCCTTGGGGCGGCTTTTGCTGTGTGTAGACTCTGGCTTGGGTCATCACAGTCGAGTTTTCTGCCATGCCTTCATAGATGGCCCAGATGTCATCTTCACCCTTGGAAAAGTATGATCCACCACAAGAGGCATTTACAAGCCCCTGCAACTCCGGTGTTAGCCCACAGAAGAAACTCTGCACCAGATTGGGCTTGGATATGTCATGATGCGGACACCGGTCGATGAGCTCTCTGAATCGATCCCAGGCTTCATGGAATTGTTCATAAGGGATCATTGTGAAGTTACTGATCATGGCTCGTGCTGCATTCGTCCGACCGAGAG
Organism: Ottelia alismoides; assembly: GCA_037367405.1. Classification (NCBI taxonomy): domain Eukaryota; kingdom Viridiplantae; phylum Streptophyta; class Magnoliopsida; order Alismatales; family Hydrocharitaceae; genus Ottelia; species Ottelia alismoides. The sequence goes on along the minus strand of JAZKJV010011204.1, from coordinate 2,866 downwards.
GGTAGTACTTCTTCAAGTATGCGGTCCGGAGATCTACCAAAGTGTCGACGAACCTCCCCAGGTGTTTTAGCCAGTATGTGGCTCTATCAACCAAGGAGAATGGGAAGGCTATCATCTTTATTGTGTCCTCAGTCATCAGCCTGTCATGAATGGTACTGCAGATCATTTCAAATTCTTGCAAGTGGAGGTGTGGCTCTTCGGTCGGCAGCCCGTGAAATTTGGGCAATAGCTGAATGGTATGCGGGTGAAGATCGAAGTCTCCATGGATAGGAGGAAGTCGGGTCCATCGGTGAGTGAGGGATGCGGCAGGATTGTGCAATTCCCTCATGATCGTCTGTGGTGGTCTCTCTGCTTCTGTATCTCCTCCCTCTACAACGGGTATATCCTCTCCACCACCTGCGGCTCTGTTCTCTCGATCTGCTCTCATCTGTGCCAGCTCTCGCATCATATCATCCATGAATGCTCCTTGGTCTTTGATTTGTCTCTGCTTGGTCTCCAAGGTTGCTAGAAGTGAATTTTTGATGGCAGCTTGATCAAATAGGAAATGAGGTTGCTCCTGCTCATCTGGGTGGTCTCTGTCTGCCATGACTGGGTTCTCTGAAAAGGCAAAAGAACCCATCTCATGTGCCGTCAAATGCTCTGAGCTATGTGATGCACTAAATTCTGAAACTCTTGGACTGATGGAAGGAGAATGAGAAGGGTGGTCGAGGAGGAACATGGCGGAAGTGAACTCAGGCTCGGAGAGCGGACTCTCCGAGGTTGTCCTAGATGAATAGGGAGGAGTGCTGGGATAGCGGTGCCGACAAGGTTGGCCTAAGAGATCTCCGTCCCATCATCTTGATTATTTGAGAGATGAAGGTTGAGAAAAGAGGAAGGTGGCAAAATTACGCACGATTGTGTGGTATTGTTGATCTTGACCTGGATTCAACTAGCAATCAAACACAAGACAAGGGGATTCACCAACTCAATACGTGAAGCCGTAAGGGTTCAACTTTTATCTTTGTAGCTTTTAAATGAATTCAGGCATTTATCTTTTAACGAGTCCTTAGAGCGCTACGCCTATAGGAGAGAGAGTATTGCTGGAAGAGTATCCCGTGCTTGTCCTCCTCTTGTGTACCTGTAGCTTGCGCTTTTTGAGGTCCTTGTAACCCTTCCTGGATCCCTACTCAACCAAAGAAATAGAGAAAGGAAGCCAATAGGTGAAAACCGATACTTCGGAACTCGCTCGCAACGGAATCACCCGTGAGCGTGCAAGAACCTACTCGGACACGAGACAATGAGACAGACACCCCCGTGAAGGCGTGGTCTAGGCTCAATACTTCGGACAAGGTCGATGCTCTACACAATAGAGAGTCACCAATGTTGACCAAGCCCTACTCGTCCACGTACGATAGAAGCACCAATACTTCAGAAATCCAGGCAATAAACAAGGCAGCCACAAGCTGGGATTTTGGCTCTAATCCTTACGAAGCACTCTGCTCACTTGGAAGGAGACCTTCCCATGCAACCTGAATACAAGTGAGGGTGTGACTCTCCCCAATCAACGAGTCCAATTACCAATTTTATTTAGGTCAAAGTTTTCTTAGCAGTCCCTTTTTTAATTTTTTTTGTTGTTATCGCTTCTTTTGAGTAGATTCAAACAAGCACCTAACATTTTTTTGTATTTTCTTGATTCCTAATTGATCCAAAAACGGAGGGAGAATAGAGTCGGAAAAGCCAGTGCAAGTGGCACTAAGATGGAAATCTCACATTAGTGCTTAAATGATGCATGCAAAGATAGAAGACTTACAGTGACTCCCAGCTCTCTCCATGCAGGATGTAAAGAAGGAATTTATAAACCTATACTACATGCCGATATGCAAGCGGAAATCGTCATAAGCATGCAATTGCTAGCGTGAAGAACCACAAGTTGGTCACCACTCCTCAATACAAAAAGTCCGGTCTAGACCCCCCCCCTCCTCTTCTCGACAAATCGAGTTCAAGAGTAGTGCTTGATGGGGAGGGATCGCGGCACGGAGGATCGAAAAATGGGGATTCAACTATTTAATTAAACTAAGTCCAAATACGATCTATAGGTACATGCAAAGGTTATTAGTGTGTTTGGACCTAATCTAATTGATCAAGCAAAAACCTAGAACTAAGGGCTCAATCCACAAAAGAAATGAAAAAGAAAACAAAATCGGCAACTGACAGCGAGAAACGCAAATAAAATCCGCGGTGAGCCCCCAAGTGAACAAACACTTGGAAATTGGGCCTGAGTGTCCTGAGTGTCCAAGTACCTGTATTATTACAAATTAATAAGTCTCTCTCACCAAAGAATATTAAAGCTATCTAACTACTCTCTCTCACTCCTCCTGCTCTCTCCTGTCGGCTAGGCTAAGAAAGCCGACTCCGCTTCCCAAGGTTGCACCGGATCCCCTAGGCGATCCGCCTCGCTTCGTGGTCCCTCGCAAGAAGACAGGAAAGGATGGTTAGAAAGCTCAACAAGATATATCAAAAACAAGAGAGATCAAGCTAGCAATAATGTAAACAAACAATCACAATCAGTCAAAAATGTAATCTATACCCTGCTGCTCCCCGACAACGACAACAATTGATAACTACGATTTATCGTGGGTCTAAATAGTCCGCACAAGGTGGGACTACTATGTCGCTGTGGCAAACCACAATAATCAACAATTAACCACACTATAGATAACAAGAAATGACAAGCAGATGTGAAGTTAAAATTTATTTTTAACTCTGCATAAAAGATGTATAGAAGCAAGTATGCAGAGTGTTCGAACACAGGGAGCAAGGAAGATAGATCAACAAGAGTGTGTGTGTGTGTGTGTGTGTGTGTGTGTGAATGTGAAATGATTGTCTA